>PVKM010014731.1:0-28687 GCA_004027735.1 Carollia perspicillata | reverse complement strand
AGTCATGAAAGGCAAGGACCTACATCCTAGATGGCTCTATCCAGCAAAGCTTTCATTTAGAATTGAAGGGCAGATAAAGTGCTTCTCAGATAAGGTCAAGTTCAAGGAGTTCATCATCACCAAGCCCTTATTATATGAAATGTTAAAGGGACTTTTCTAAGAAAAAGAAGATAAAAAATATGAACAGTAAAAAGACAGCAAACTCACAGTTATTAACAACCACACCTAAAACAAAAGCAAACTAAGTGGACACCTAAAACAGGAGCGGAGCCACAGAAATGGAGATCACATGGAGGGTTAGCAACAGGGGAGTGGGAGGAGGAGAGGGGGGAAAACGTACAGAGAATAAGTAGCATAGATGGTAGACAGAAAATAGACAGGGGGAGGGTAAGAATAGTATAGGAAATGTAGAAGCCAAAGAACTTATATGTATGACCCATGGACATGAACTAAAGAGGGGGAGTGTGGGTGGGAGAGGGTATGCAGGGTGGAGGGGAATGAAAGGGGGGAAATGGGACAACTATAATAGCATAATCAATAAAATATATTTTTAAAAACCCTACAGAACACCATTAACATTTTAATCATTTTCATTATTATTTTTGGTTTGAAAATTATTATAGAAAAGACAGATATCACTTTAAAATACACATGACTTCAATCTAGCTTGAGTCAGACTGAAAGTGAAGATATTAAATTTTATGTATTATACCTAGTTTTACAAAAAATGTGATTTAGTGAGACAGACTCAAAAGAGGCTAATGTAGTTTGATGGCTGTAAAATGAATGGCACAAAATTTATACATACACAATGTATATATAAGCACAATCAGTTTACATTTATGTATTGATATATGTATATTATAACACATTTAAAGATAGGATACACTCTATTGTCTTATAATTAAAAGATTAAACTTGTTAAAATAACTAACAATGATATCAGGAAGAACAATTTATCTATAATTTAAATTTGGCCCTGAATTTTGAGTTCTTTCCTAAATGTTGCTTGTATTTTTGGCACATATGGCATATATGTATATGTATTTATCAGAGTTCTGCTGAAAACTGACTCACAGGAAAGGCAGCATTTGCTATTCTCAAACTTTGGTAAAGGCTATAATTTGTTTTCATTTTTATTTTGGCCCTGATTTTTTATAGTGGCAAAATACACATAATATGAAATTTACCTTTTAACATGTAATCACATGTGTCTTTTTTCTCCCCCTGGGAACATGAAAATAGGCTTGAAATCATTTAAATTTGAAAAATCCCAGCAAGACTCTGAATGGAGAATTTTAAGCTGTTGTTGTCTCAGCTAGATGTGAGAAGCCTGTGTGGTGACTGAACGGGTAGGTTATGTATGTAAGCCGGGGACACTGAGAGCGAGCGTGTGTGATAACGCAGCTCAGAAAGCCACAGAGTAAATATGTTCAGAGCTGAAATGAGAAACTTTCAGTTAACCTTCAGGCTGGAAGTTACTTTATTTTTTATTTTTTTACAAAAGCCCGGGAGATTTATAAAACCCTTTTCCCTGCCATATTGCAATGCATTCCATAGAAGGTACGCATATTTTGCAGAGAGGGCACTGGGGAAAGAGCCATTTTAAATTTCAGCAACTGCAAGATCTGAAGCAACGAAAAGCAACGGGGATATTTAAAGCTAAAATGCCAGAAGTCTATGTTCTAAATTCTCAACGTAAGGGAGAAAGACAGAAGTCTTGATATTGTCGTTGTACAGGAACATTTACTGGGACAAAGTGGACTGCAAGGGACTGAATTAAATTCAGAAAAGGATTAGCAAATAACAGAGGACAAGGCAACAATAAAACCAAAATCAAGATATTTTCTAGCCATTCCCGGCCGAGGTTTTTTACACAAATCCTTGTAAAGAACCATATTGTGGTTGTAAATGTGTATTATTTGTTTTAAACAGGTATACATACTTTATACTCATCATTCTGTTAATTATTTAATAATTTCCACAATTTATGTATTTTAACTATTTGTTCATTATCTTCCGCCCCCAGACCTGTAAGCTCTTGGAGGGCAGTGGTTCTGTCTGTCTTGCTCACTGCTGTGCACCCCAACCTGACAATACCTGACACTCAGGACTCGCTCAACAAATTGTTTAATGGGTTCCATATAATCGGCTTTATCTCCACTAATTCTTTCCACAGCCGTGATAAATTCCCAAGTACAAAGTACAGAATATTATTCATAAATAACTGAATCCTTATTTGGATATATTCAGAGATAGTATCGGTTATAGTAAAATACAGAAACATTTGTTCATATGTCAACTGAAATAAAATAAAGTATCTCATTTATTTCTAGTTATGGCCAGTAAAAAGAAATTCAAGTGAAAATGCACTTAAGGCAATCCTTTCTAATGCTGGGGACATATTATATGTAATATAAGATCTTTATTGAAATTACTATAACATTTTTTTTTCAGTTACAGTTTGTATTCAACATTATTTTGTATTGGTTTCAGGTGTAAGCACAGAGGTCCGATAATTATATACTTTACAGAGGGGCCCCCTGATATTTCAGGTGCCCAGCTGGCACCATACAATGTTGCTGACCACATTCCCTGTGCTTTACTTTACATCCCCGCGACGACATAGTAACCCATTAGTACTTCTACCCCTTCAAATTTTTCACCCAGCCCCCAAACATGTCCACTGTGGCATCCTTCAGTCTCTTCTCTGTATAAGTCTGTTTCTATTTTGTTTGTTAGTTTATTTTGTTCGGTAGATTTCATATGTAAGTGAGATCACATGGTATTTGTCTTTCTCTGACTTATTTCACCTAGCATAATACCCTCCATCCATACTGTCTCAAATGGTAAGATTTCATTCTTTTTTAAAGGCTAAGTAGTAGTCCATCGTGTAAATGTACCACGGGTTTTAATTATCTATTCATCTACTGATGGATACCTGGGCTGCTTCCATAGCTTGGCTATTGTAAACAACACCGCAATAAAGAGGGATGCATATATTCTTTTGAATTAGTGTTTTGGGCTTCTTCAGATATATTCCCAGAAGAGGAATCTCTGGATCATAAGGCAGCTCCATTTTTAATTTTTTGAGGAACCTCCACAGTGTTTTCCACAGCTGCTGCACCAATCTACATTCCCACCAACAGAGCACAAAGGTTCCTATTTCTCCACATCCTCGCCAACACTTGTTTTTTTGTTGTTTTATTGATGATAGCCATTCTGACAGGTGTGAAGTGGTAACTCAATGTAGTTTTAATTTGCATTTCTCTGATGATTACTGATGTTGAGCATCTGTTCATATGCCTATTGGCCATCTGTATGTCCTCTTTGGAAAACTATCTATTTAGGATCTCTGCCCACTTTTTAACTGGCTTGTTTGTTTGTTTTGGTGTTGTCTGAGTTCTTTATAAATTTTGGAAATGAACTCCTTATTGGATGTGTCATTGGCAAATATCTTCTCCCGTTCAGTAGGCTGTCCTTTGCTTTGTCGATGGTTTCCTTTGCTGTGAGCACCTTTCTAGTTTGATGTTGTCTCACTTCATTTCATTGCTTGTTTGTTTCCCTCACCTGGGGAAACCCATCAGAAATATATTGCTAAGAGAAATGTCAGATATTTTACTGCCTATATTTTCTTATAGGAGTTTTATGGTTTCAAGTCTTTAATGCATTTTGTGTTCTTGTGTATGGTGTAAGAAATTGATCTAGTTTCTTTCCCTTTTTTGCAGTTATGTGTCCAATTTTCCAGTACCATTTACTGAATACATTGTCTTTATGCCGTTGTATGTTCTTGCTCATTTGTCAAATATTAATTGACCATAAAGGCATGGGTTTATTTCTGCACTCTAAACTCAGTTCCATTGAGTTATGTGTCTATTTTATGCCAGCATCATGATGTTTTAATCACTATATCCTTGTAGTATTTTTATATCAAGTAATGTGATACCTCAAACTTCTTTCTCAAGATTGCTGTCACTACTCAGGGTCTTTTGTGTTTCTATTCAAATTTTTGGATTATTTGTTCTAGTTCTGTAGGAAACACCATTGGTATTTTGATAGAAATTATGTAAATCTATAGGTTGCTTTGGGTAATATGGACATTTTAACAATGTTAATTATTCCTATCCATGAGCATGGTATATGTTTCCATTTATGTGTATCTTTTTCAATGTCTTCTGGTTTTCTGAGTAAAGGTCTTTTACCTCCTTGTTTAAAAAAATTTATTCCTACATATTTTATTTTATTTTTGAATGCAATTTAAGTGGCATTTTTTCTGAGTTCCCTTTCTGATAGTTCATTACTGGTGTATAAAAATGCAACTGATTTCTGATGATTTTTTTATCCTGCTACTTTACTGAATTCATTTACCAGTTCTTGTAGTTTTTTGTAGAATCTTTAGGCTTCTCTATAGGTTAGGCTTCTCTATAGGTACTACCATGTCATCTGCAAATAATGACAGTTTTATCTTTTTCTTTCCAATTTGAATACCTTTTCATTTCTTCCTCTTGTCTGCTTGCTGTGGCTATGATTTCCAGTATTATGTTGAATAAGAGTGGTGAAAGTGGAAATCCCTGTCTTGTTCCTGATCTTAAAGGAAATAATTTTAGTGTTTCCCTGTTGAGTATGAAGTTAGCTATGGGTTTGCTATACATGGCCTTTATTATGTTGAGGTATGTTCTTTCTACTCCCACTTTGCTGAGAATTTTTATAATAAGTGGGTTCTGGATTTTTAAATAGATTTTTGTTGGGAACCGCCTTGCCTGGTTTCAGGAGCTGTAACCCTCCCCCCCATGGCTAAGGCTGAGTGAGCAACCTTCAGACCATAAGCCACTAAGGAGACAAAGCTTATCTCCCTGGCAGAAGCACTGCTTCTGCTCCTTTTACTTCATTCATAACTAGCCCACAGTGCTTGATTGGTTAGCCAATGATGGGTGAGACTCCCCAAGGTGGGAATGACCTAAGACAGGCACGGTCACATGGAGGCCCCAGGGAAGGACTTGGGGGGTTACAGCAAAAGGGGGCGATGGACCCTCACCCCTCAGCTTTGACATAGCCTGAGTCCTCATTCTGTCTGCGAGAAGTCTCCTAATTTTTTGGCTGCTTTACTTCCCCTGCCTGACTTAAGCCTGAAAGAATGACAGAGGGTGGTGCAGCCCTGTGCTGGAAAGAGCAGGCTCCCTGGTTGATCAGGCCTAAGAAAGAATATATAAAGTCCTGTGAAACCTGCTTTGCTAAGAATGCTGTCAATTAAATGATAAGGGTCTGAGCAGGAAATGAGTTTGTTTCCCAAAGTTTTGTAGCCTTTTAGCTGATAGACCCTGACTCAGAATAGGCCCTTGTAGTTCTTTGTATGCTATTTATTATTTGATCCTTACTGCCTGATAATGATTAATGAACTTTACCTGTATTCCTGCTCTAATTGAACCTTGTCTGGGCTCTAATAAAAGCTTGTCCAGGTAAGGGTCAGGGCGCTCTCCTCTTGAGAAAGTGCCCAGGCTGCTCCGAGGCACTCCCCGCTTAAGGGAGTAGCTGACACTGCAGGCCAGTGTCCGCGTCAGATTTTATTTATTTGTTTTTAGAGAGAGGAAGGTGGGGTGAAGAGGGAGAGAAACATCAATGTGTCTTTGCCTCTCATACACCCACTACTGGGAACCTGGCCTGCAGCCCAGGCATGTGCCCTAATTAGGAATCGAACTGGTGACCCTTTGATTCACAGGCTGGTGCTCAATCCACTGAGCCACACCAGCCAGGGCTGGGTTCTAGATTTGTAAAATGTATTTTCTGCATTATTGGTATGATGATATGAATTTTATTCCCTCATATTGTTTATATGGTTTATCATATTAATTGATTTGCCGATATTGAACCATTCTTGCATCTTGAGAATAAATCTCACTTGATCATGTATATGATCTTTTTAATGTTTTGCTGAATTCAATTTGCTAACATTTTGTTGAGGGTTTTTGCATCTATGTTCATCAGAGATGTTGGCCTATAGTTTTCTTTCTTTGTCTTTATCTGGTTAATGTTGGCCTTATAAAATGAGCTTGGGAGTCTTCCTCCTCTTGCATTTATTGGAATAGCTTGTGGAGGGTAGGTATTACTTTTTATTTGAATGCTTGGTCAAATTCAACTCTGAAGCCATCCAGCCCAGGGATCTTATCTGTAGGGTGAATTTACTTTTAAATGTATTCTATTTATTTCTCTTTCAATATGTCTCATATTAAGGAATTCATTTTTTAATAGAGATATAATTCACATAACTCATAATTCACTATTTTAATATATAATTCATTGGCTTTTAGTATATCCATAAGGTTGTGAGACCACCATCACTGTCTAATTTCAGGACCCTGTATCCAGGAGCTGCCATTCTCCATCTCCTGCCTCCCTGGCAACCATAATTTACTTTCCATCTTGATATATTTGACTATTCTGGATATTTCATATGAAGGAAGTCATATTATTTATAGCCTTTTGAGTACGGTTTCTTTCACTTAGCATAAAATTTACAAAGTTTTGCATGTTATAAAATGCATGAATCAGTCCTTCATTCCATTTCACAGTTTAATGATGTTCCATGTATACATATACCACATTTTGTTTATGCATTCATCAGTTAATTGTCTTCCACTATTGAGCAATTATGAATAATGCTGCTATGATCGTTCATGTAGAAGTTTTTGTATGTACATACGTTTTCATTTCTCTTAGGTTAATACCTAGGGGTTGAACTGCTAGGTCGTGTAATCATGTAATCTCTATCTTTAACTTTTTGAGAAACTGCCAGAATGTTTTCCACAAAAGTGGAATCATTTTAAATTCCCATCAGCAACGTATGAGGGTTCTAATTTTTCCACATCCTTGTCAACACATGTTATTGTCCTTCTTCTTTATTATAGCCATCTTACTAGGTATTAAGTATATATCTCATTTCAGTTTTGTTTTGCATCTTCCTAATGTCTAATAATGTTGAAAATCCTCTCATATGCTTATTGGCTATTTGTATATCTTCTTGTAGATATGTCTATTCAAATCATTTTCTTTCTGTTGTTTAGTTGTAAAAGTTTGAAATGTGTTCTTAAATAGTTAAATTTTACTGAGCTAAGACATCGAGACTGAGCTGAATTAATGGCAAATCACAAGTCCTTGAATATTGTTAATGAAACATACCTACAAATTTTCTATGGCTTCAATTATTAACATCTCCTTTCTATCAAATCTGATCTACCTCTTTAATTGCTAACACTCTTAAAGTTATGTTGAGAAAGGCTTCTTTCTCAACATGTAGGATATTAAGCTTAACCAGCTCTGGTTTCTGCTTTCTGACCCCTTCATCTACTCTTATTACTGCTATTGATTCAGTCACCATGACGAGGATCGCATCTATCTCATCCTTTCCATTTCCATGGCTAGGGAAGCCCTCATTGCCTATCCCAGCCCTCATTGCCTTTTGCCTAGACTGCTTTCTTGCTTGCAGCCTCTTCTCCCTTCAAACCATCCTGCACACTCTGACTTCATGTATTCTTCTAGAGCACAACTCTTTGTACATCCTTTTCTTACTCGAAAGCATTTATACTTTTATCTAGTCCCATTTTTCCTGTATCTGGTTTTTCTCCAATTCACTAAACTAAAAAAAACAAAACAAAACAAGAAACTAATTTTGGAGGGGAGCGTCTTTCCATCCTATCATAGTCATTAATTTGCTTTTTCTCCTCTGTCACAAATTGTAAGTTTTAAAAAAATATTATGTAAAATCAGAAATTAATACAAGACATGTTCAAAGAAATTATAAGGCAGCTATGCCATAAAAAATAAAAGTAGGTATTAGGAATATTTTTCAGTGTGATTCTTATTACTAGAAATCTGTGGGGATAAAGGGTAAGATCAGATAGAGATCAAATATATAAAAGTACCAACTGCATTAGAAGTACTTGAAATAATGAGGACATATATTTGTATTCTATATTAAACACAGGTAATTTAATGTCTTAGACCTTTTAGTTCTCATGCACTTCTGGCTAACAGTTGCAGTAGGTATGACATTATTATGTAGTCCCATATTGCCACACAGCAGAACAGTATTTTTTATTTTCAACAAATGAATGCAGAGAAAAGTTTCTTTAATAGAAAAAAGTTCTGTGGCCGAACTCTTACACAAAAGATAAAACCACAAGACCAGATAAAATCCAATGATCTTAGAATTCTATTACATAAAGCAGTGACTTTCAACCTTTTTCATCTCAAGGCACACATAAACTAATCACTAAAATCCTGCAGCACACCCCAAAATATATTTGTACTGATCTGACAAAAATATAGGTATGATTTTGATTAAATTACAAAAAAATTAAAAGAATAGTAATTACTTACTTTTACTGCTCCAAAGCGACTTAAAAAAAATGAGGTGCCTATAGTCGTTTATAAGGATTTTTGATACCAAGAATTAACCAATGAACACTATAATGCAATGTGACCAGTGAGATGTGACTCTCTTATATTTACGGTTCAGGACAGGGCATTCACACCAGAGAGCTATCATTGCCATTTTTTAATCTGACAATCGAAGAGAAAAGAAGACAGAGCCCCTGACTAAACAGGTATTTCAGGTTTTAAGAATTCTCACGGCGCACTGGTTAAACAGTGCTGGCAGAAAGCATTCGACCCAGAGGGAGGACAGAGAAGAAAAGTTTTTCTACAATTTTACCTTCAAAATATTTTAATAATCAAATAACAACACTGAATTATTTAGTATTTATTTTAGGGAGTATACACATGACCTCATAGCTTAAAGATATTGCAATGCCAGATACACAAAGCTGTCTGTCATAAATGAAACAGCGTGTATGAATGAACATACTTACACTTTGCCCACACAGTGCTGTGAGCATAACCGAGACTCTAAAAAAACTGGTGGACAAAGACACCCCTTTCTGAAATTCAGGGCAAATATAAACACTTGGAATTGAAAGAGAAGAAAAGTAGGCTAGAAAGAAGGAGATGTTTTCTATTTTATAGATTTCCCACCCCTTGGGCATCATTAGTATAAAGTGACATTCAAGTGCAACCAATGAAGTTTCTTTTTTTTTCCTCACAAAATTCAAACACATCAGCAGAACCACCTATGTCAGTAATAAAAATAAAAAGTCTTTCACTTTTTAAATGTTATCGTACTGTCACAGTGGAATAAAATTAGCTTGAAAAATGGTCTGAAGGCACACGCTGCAGTTCATTACGTGTAACAGCAACAGCAGCGGTTTCCCAGCGTTCATAAAGGCTGCTCAATTAAATTTACCTCCAGTCAATAATTAGGAGTCCACAAATAAACCTGGGCAATTAAATCAATACTGCCAGGCAATTATATTCCAGAGTCCAGGCTCAGTGGCACAAAAAGGCACTATATCAAACTACAGTATTAAGCAGTCTAATGTCATTTTCAACAGGATATTTTTTACGCTCACTGGCCAGAATAAGCATACATCCAGATCATGCAGACTGCGTGTGTACGACCACACGCATCAGTCAAAGAAAAAAAAACCCAGGGCTGGTGTCAATACAGCTTTTGTAAAATGTAATAAATATCTCTACATATGAATTTGTTATTTTTATGCTCATAACTGATGATAAAATTCCCTTATTGAAAGATCATTTGCGTAAGTTGAACATTTTAAAAAGTCATTAAAAAGTTTATTGTTATTATTTTCAACTGAAACCCGCCGCCCCATAAGAATCATTACTGAACTCCTTTGATCTGCCAGGCACTGGCCTGGGTGCCAGTGCTGGGCATGCAGTAGGGTTCAGAAATGGCGTTTCTTCTCAAAAGCAAGTTGTCGTGGCAGGAAGCTGTGTTTAGTACCTGCACGTCTGCACTCAAACAACTTTAAGAAAAAGATTGCCAATCACCTTCTATTACTATTGAAGCGATTCCTAATGCTATTCAAAATTTATATATAAAACTGATGCTAAAAATATGAATAGTTCATATATTATTTACTTTCTCTTGGCTTTTTCAAAAGCATGGATACCTCTATTTGTTAATATAAATGTGAAATAATTTTCATTTAATATCAGCTTTTATTTTCTTAATCTTCATACAGAAACATTTACAACTTTCTATAACTCACAGTACAATAATGATTTTTTTGCCATTTTGAGAGACATGGTTTAGCCATTCTTATTCCAGTTCATTTTTAAAATAAACAATTAGGTTGAATGAAAAAACGATTATGAAAAAGTTTTAGAATACACCGCATGCTGTCAGTGATGTCAAAACAAAAGCTGGCCGACTAGAAAAGCAGGGCTCTCACCTGCCAATAAACTGCCCTTGATCACTTACAAGAGGGGCACATCCCAGCAGACTGTATGGGTATTAAAAAAATACTTGAAAGGGAAGAAAAAGTATCACACAGGTCACAGCAGCAGTCTCAATAGACCCCTCAGGGAGTTCCACTCGTCTTGGCCTTGTCATCCTCTATGCAGCTCTCCACTCGGCCCAGAAAACGTCGATAGGAAAATGTTTGAGGGGCCTCTGGTGGAAATTTTTTCATTCTTTCTGCATTGACAGGATGCCAAATCAATATTTACTTCCCACTAACAAGCTGCTCGAGGTCTCAGTAGAAAATATTGTAGAGAATGCGGGAGGACACAGTAATAAACAGCTGTCTGGCTGTGAGGAAAACATGAATTGACTGGAAACAGGTCCATAGTAAAAGGTCACTGAAACCCATGAACTCCTCAGGTGTCCGTATCAACAACTAACTTTAAAGACACATAATAAAGAATCTCTTTTCCTAAGAGAGCTGAGAGAATGGATCTTTTCAGTCTAGCAAGCATAGAGGTTGACTCAATAATTTAATTAATGCATTTGCTAAGATCCATGTTGGCTCTTTCCCGAGGTATTTGCTTCATTTGTTAAGTCCAGAAGTACAAATAGAGAGTTAACTTTCCGGCCTACCTACTGGAATACTTCTATACCTAACAGAAGTAAATAATGTCTGTTTACAAAAAGTTAAGACACTTAGTGAAAATGTAAGGCTTGGAATTCTTATCTAGAAGTTTTCATATACGCAGTAGAAAATGAAATACCTGTCCTTCAAGAAGTTTCTGAATGTACAGCAGCCATTCCTTGTCATTTTCAGCATCTATCTTTGTCCTTTCCAGTTCCTAAAGGAGGAAAAGATAAACGCTGGTGCTACGTGCATTTAAATGAAGTCAATCATACTATTAGTTATTGAATGAGTCTAGAGAGAGATTGGTAAAACTGGATTCAACAAAGAGCAGCCTGGTCTTTTAATAGTAGAGAATATTTAAAATATTTAAATCTACGTTCTTTAACATTTAATTTACAAATATTTACATACATGTGGAAGATAAAGCTATATTCCTTGAATCACAATATAATCTTAGGATATTTTATTTCTGCCTTCACAGTGGACTTTAAAGTAGGGACTGAGGTGAAAGTAAAAGCAATTAAAATAAAGTGAAACATAAGATGGAACTGTATGAAAGAATCATTCATAAGCGACCCTTGCAATATAGCAAAATCTTTAATCAGAAATGTGACTTGTCAATAGATAACTAAAGAGTAACTGTCATAATTACAAACAAAATATAATATGGCATGGCCCTGGTGCATTAAAATGGTTGTTTATTTAAGCTATCCAATGGACAGACGCTTCAACTTTAGTGTCGGAAGTCACTAAATATTCTCAACAACTAATTATCAAGGTAAAATATTTCTCAAAGTATAATTTATTCACATGTACAGCTGATTATTTACTAAACTCATGATTACTTTACCAAAAATGGACTTTTCAAAAAGGAAGGGTTTGGGAAACTAACATTTGTGGAAATTTACAGTACGCCAGGTATCAGACTAGACACTTCATGTAGGTTATGACAATTTTTTACATGAATTTACTAGAGTTTGATGTACAGCTTACAGAATATAAGGCAGGTAGTGTGAGCTCTGCTTGTAAGTCACTCAACTGTTTGGACCTGTGACAGATGCAGGGATCAGTCTAAACAGGCTCTGAGCTGTAATCAAATCCAGCACCTATATCAAGGTGTGCCGATCCTTCTCAGAGCAGTGAGTTTCTACTAGAGCCCTTCCTCTTCCTGCGGGACTTCTATTTCAGCCTGTGTGATACGCATGTTGCAGTGCTGTGTCCTCGGCTCCAGGCTGCGTCCCCCGGAGGCAGGGGGGTGCCATCTACTCTTCGGCACTATAAAGAGATCCTTTTTGAATGTGCCCAATCAGAGCGGGTGGTTTTTCCTACCTTGTACAAGAGGGCGTCTCTTGAGATCACACAAAGGCGAGGGTCTGTCTCTCAGAATATGTATGTGTTTGTGTTCACATGTGCATGCACACACACAAAAGGGATCTCCTGAAATCTTGTTTCAAAACCCCTAGGTAACAGCAAAACCCTTAACCTCAATTTTTGTTAGGTAATTAATGTTATCATAAGGTAGAGATAACACCTTTGCCAGAGATACTATTGTTTCCTGTGTCTTATATTTGACACCACGTCTGAAAATATTCTGTACGTCAAAGTTCAGAACTGGGATAGGCACTGAGGAGATGATACCGATAATTCACTCTCCTATTCACCCACAGGACCAAAATAACCTCTGTAGGACTCCTCTGATCTCTGTTCTAAGAATTCCCGGCAGTTTAAAAATCTTTGCAAGTTGCAGCTCCACTCTACGCCTGAAGTTCTTTGAGAAGCTGATGGGAGGACTGGAGTGTGTTCTCAAACAAACATTTAAGTCTATTGTTTTCTTCATTTGCTGAGCAAGTATCGATTGGGAAGCTGGGGGTGCCATCATCTCTTTAATTTTCCAAACAATGAAAATTTGAACATTAAGGTATTAAATTTCAGAGACTTAACAGTGGAATGGGATTGAGTATCACCCACAGATTCCGCAGCAGACCACATACAGGATGAGATCCTGCTGTTCACGAAGTAACGACTGTGTCGAAATGCAGTGCCCTTCCCAGGAGGCACAGAGATGCTACTGAAGACTTATATGCATATAAATTCACTCAGACAGGAGTGTTTTACCCAATCTAAAGGGATAAATATATTTTCATATAACTTGGTCAACAAAATCTTGAATTTAGTTAGGAAAGCCCCTAGATTTTACTGCTTTTTCAAATCTCATGCAGGAGGAAGGAATCCTCAAATCAGTGGTGACCCGGCTTAACTAAACCCATTCGAACTGGCTTAGTAAAAAATACTAGCTTACAAGATATACGATTAATTAAATTAAGGAAAATGGGGGCAGGCAGGGAATGATAACAAACATGAATAATAACCAAGTAGTTCTAAAGGTTGTAAGTACTGGCTTTTTTTTCATATTGTACAGTTAAATTTCTCTGACGGTTTTTGAGTTGGTTAATACTCTTAATGCATCTTTTGTTGGTGTATTAATAATCTTACCTTCATCAATATCATCTCAAAGATAAAATTATAAGAGTTCTAAAACAAATAATGTATTTAAATTCAATGTGCAAAAAGCCCTTCATTAATAAATATCTAAAAGATCTTACCACCTCATCTTCTGTGTCCAATATTTCCTCTAGATCTGATTGTGAAATGTTCAGGATAGAAGCTGCCAAGGTCTGGGCTTTATGAGTTGAGGTTTTATGAGCATCCTTGTTTCTCTGCATTTTTTTAAGCTCTCTGATTTGTCGCCTCATTGTATGGACATCAATTTGTAACTCTTTCACCAAAGCCTGTAACATATTAGAAAGAATGCGGCCTCGTGTGAAAGTAATACATGAAGATAAAGCACTCAAAACATAATAATGCGAAGATACTAGCAAGTCTTTTATTAGGAATACTGTGATTTTATTTATTTGGGAACACAATGGATTGCTCCTTACTTATTGTCAGTGTTCAGTAAAAGCTTTCTTAAATGACCATTTAACCAACTGGCTGGATTAGCGCAGCTCTTCAATCCCTCTTTCAGATTCCCCCACGGCTCTCCTGGCGGGCGAACGGGCAGCAGGCGGGCACAGCTACTCCCACCAGCTGAGCTGATGCTCAGAGTCATTTCTATTTATTTTTAAATGTGGATATATTAGTTGTAACAGTTCAGTTAAATAATTCATTTAATGATTAAACAAACTGCTGAATTACGCCTGCAGAAAGAGAGTTGTTTGTATTTTATTAAACTGGATTAGAAATGCTTTAGAAGAACTCGAAGACAAGTTGGGTAACAGTGCAATTAAATTATATGTGGGAAAGACAACACAAGATTTAAAAAATAATAAATATCTAGGATTGCTTCACAAAAGCCTTTAAGTCCTCTCTTTGAGAAGTTTATAAATGCTAGCCCATACCATGCCTCTATGTGCATACAAAAAAAAAAAGGCCTTTAATGTGATAGGCAGAGCCCTCCCTGCCTAGCTTTGTGAGCTGAGAGCAGACCAGCTAGATGTTTGGAATGATTTTGTTTTTTTTGGCAGTTCAAGCAATGTTGCAATAAATAATGGTGTTCATATATACATTTTGCAACTCTAGGATGTATCAACAGAAGCGAAAACATTGGACCAAAGGATATGTATAACTATAATTTTGAAAGTTGTTATTTAATTCTCCATGTTAATACCATCACAAAGGCTGTATGAAAGTACCTTCTTCCATTCCATTAGCAGAACACCAATCTGGTATTTCAGTGTACTGTGTTGTTTCACTGTATTTTTAAGTTTCATTTCTCTCATTAAAAACAAAGTTAAGCATCAGCTTTAAGAGGTAATTATCTTTGTCACATTTTCTATTTTTTAGTAATTTATAGAAATTCTTTATATTAGGGAAATTATATATTTGCTATATATAGCTAAAGCTTTTTATACTTTGTATTTTCTTTTGACAGTAATTATAGTGTTTTATGCCAAGGGAAAAATATTTTAAATTTTTTAAGTACTCAGTGAGTCTTTTCCTTTCTTACCTTTGAAATTAGTGTGCCACTTTAATAAACATTATCCATAATAAGATATAAACACAATTTCTAGCTATAATTTTTCCTGCTACCTTTAAGATTTTATTTTTCAGTTTTAATATGTTTATCTATTAGTAATCATTTAGAAAATTATTGTATAAAATTATGCTCCACTGTCCCACCACCACCCATTAAAGGTCCATCTTCCCCTGACTGACTTCGTGTGTGTTCAGGTCAGTTTCTGGACTTTCTCTTCTGTTCTACCTCTCTTTTTATTAGTAACGCTTTATAATACATTATAACTAGTGAGACTTTGTAATGAATGTTAACATCTGGTGGGGCCTTCGCCTTCTTATTAGCCTTCATTTTAAGATTTTTTTCTTGGTAATTTTTGCTTGTTTGGTTTTCCATATGAAATTCAGATTGTCTAGATTCCATTGTCTTAAAAAATCTCACTGGTAATTTTATTTGAATCATGTTAAATTTTATTTGGATCATGTTAACATTTTAGGATGTTTGGTCTTTGTAATCAAAGATGATGGTATTCCTTCCAGTTGTTTATGTCTTTATTTGTTTCTGAGGATCATTTTTAGATTTTCTCTCTATAAATCTAGTTTATTCTTAGGCATTTTACTTTGGGGAGACTGCTTCTAATAATGATTATTGTTTTCATATATAAAGATTGTTCAATACATTTAGCTTACTGAGGTTTCTTATTTGTTGTAGATTTTCAGCTCATTTCTAGAAATTGAGTCATATCTGAAAATATTGATAATTTTATCTCCTAATTTCCAAATTTTATACTTATTTCTTTCTTTTCTTGTTGTACTGGTTATTAAGTTTCCCCTGAATAATATTATGTAGTAATATTAATGAACATATTTGACTTGTTCCTCATTTTAATGGTAGTGTGTCTACTTCCTAGGAAATACTATGCCAACTTTTGAGTTGAGAGACATTTTAATATGTCAAGAAATATATTTTAATATATTAACACATAATATATAGCTTAATGCAGTTTACTACTGGCTCATTTTACTCTTACTTCTTATTAAATAAATATCAAATTGTCTTAAATCTATTTTAACATCTATATAAACTAACATGATTTTAATAAAAAATCTATTTATAGAATTATTAATAATTTTCTTAGTATGAAATTATATTTGCATTTATGGAATTCTACTTACTGTGATAAATTATTTTTTGTTATGCTGCTAAATTCTATTTGCTAATATTTTATCTAGGATTTCTATATTAATGTGAGATTGAGTGGTTTTAATTTTGTGTAATCTTCTAAAAACTTAGAAGGATCTTTCTCTTTCCATGTGCTGTAGTAGTTTTAAAGAGATTGAATTTATCTGCTCTTTACTGGTGTGGTAGTAGTCGTTTGAACTTGGCTTAGTATCTATCGCACATTTTAAGGATTTACTTTAGCAAGATTTGACGGTGATCTACATCTCTGTAGCCGCCACTTTCCTCAAGATACAGAACATCTTCGTGTTCCAGAGACTTCCCTGATGAAGCAACATGAAATTCCTGTGATTAACTTTTTCCTAGGCAATTCCTCCCCCACACAGAGAGCAACTGTTGTGATTTATATCATCTTAAATTTGCTTGTTCTAGATGTCATATAAATGAATCCTCATACACTATATACTCTTATCTGACTTCTTTTGTTTCCAGTGTTTTAAAGAGTCATTCATATTATTTTGCAAATCTGTAATTTGCTTTTTCTTTTATACAATAATTTCAACATATTAATTCACATACCTACAACCAGCAATATATATTTTTCTGATAATTTCATTTTCTCTTACTTCTTTGCTTTGTCTGCTAACTTGCTTTTGTTTGCTCCTATGTCTCACCATCTTTTACCTAAATTATTACAGTTACTTCCCCCTTGAACAAGTGCTTTTAAGAGGAAATTATTTCATTAATATCTGTAATTCATAGTAAAGTATGAATTTGCTTTGTGGCAACTTTTCAGTGGTGAAACTCCTTTTCCTGTCATTTACTTTTTCTGTTTATTTCCACCATTTTTACTCTACTAAGTTTGTATAGATAGTGTATTGCTTCACTTTCAGGATCTATTTTTGAAGAAAAAAAGTTTTTCCTGGACCACCAATTCTGTGGTGTAGGGGCCTATGCTAAGTTCCAGACTGGTGAAATCTTTTCATATAAATTTAATGTTTTCTGATTAATTCTATTAATGAGGTTTTTTTTTTTTTAGAATGTAAGGCATCTCTGTTTTGGGATGCTATGAGAAAAGTTGCCTTCTACAGATAAGCTTCATCTGTGTAATTCTTCCTTAAGCTCTGCCTTCTCTTGTTGGAAACAAACCAGTTCTGGGAAGCTCCGATCACAAATCGTAGCAGATCCATTCCACTGTTGCCAACAGGGGAGTCACAGTTTGCACCTCATGGGACCTTCACCTTCCAAGGGTATATTTTTGCTTGATCTTCCAGAGGTCTGCGGCACCTAAGTATTCTCCCTTTGCTGCCTTTGCATGTTTTCATCTTGCCTGGTGTTGGCTGCTCTTCCATGTATTTCAAAGTACAAAGTTTCAGTTGTGACCTGGGTTTGCTGGAAAAAGGAGTTGAAGTTTTGTTTCTCATTCTCCTTATCTGTTGTATGGTTCCAAGGGGGAGAAGGGGAGAAATGATTTTACCTCTCTATAATCAAGTCAAAATTCTTCAAAGTGCATTTTCTCTAATCTTTTATTATGAAAAATTTCAAGCATGCAGAAAACTTTAAAGAAATGTATGGTGTACAACCATGTCCCCACTACCTACACAGTACAGTTAACTCTTGCTATACTTGCTTTATCATGTGTCTGTCTACCCACTGACCGAACTGCTGTGTTGATGCATTTCAAAGGAATTTGCAGATACCTGTTCATTCTCCCCTAAACTGTTCAGCATTCACATCATTAGCTAAAGATCAATATGTATAGTTCTCTTTACTACTTTTTGAGATAAAAGTTACATGCAGTGAGATTCATCAGTCAAAATTGTATAGTTTTATGAAATTCTGACAATGAAAACATGGGGTACCCACACCTGGATCAATGTAAAGTATATTTCCAGCACTCCAGAAAGTTTGTCGTGTCTCTTCCTAATCAGTCCCAACCCCAAGCGTCAAGAGGCAACCACTCTCTGGCATTTTTTTTCTCCATAGATTAGTTTTGCCTGTTCTACAAATTCATGTAAATATAATCACAGAGTATGTATTATTGTATTTTGTGCTTGGATTCTTTCACTTATAATGTTTTTGAGATTCATCTACATTGTTATATGCATAAGTAGTTCATTTCTTTTTATTGCTGAGTCGTATTTTATTATATAATTACAACGCTGAGTTGTAGACAGACATCTGGGCTATTTCCAGTTCTTGACAATGATGAATAAAATGGCAATAAATATTCCTGATAACACATTCTGTGTGTATGTGTGTATACACATATTCATTTCCCTTTGAGTAAATACGTAGAACTGCTGAGTTACACAGTACATGAATGTTTTATTTATCACAAACTTTGGCAGTTTTCCCCAAAATCTTACATCACTAATAATGGATGAAAATCTCCAGTCTCCAAATTCTTTCCAATACTGGTGGCTTACATGTGTTTTCTTGAATTTATTTATAAGAATTTTATTTTTTGATGCTATTATAAATTGAAGATTTTTAATTCCTTTTCCAATTATTTACTGCTAAGACATAAAAATTTGATTTTTGTACTGTGACATTGTATCCCATGAAATGGCTAAACTCTCTTGTTAACACTAGTTTTATAAATCTTTAGGATTTCCTATGTAAAGAATCATGTCTTATCAGAGAAATGTAAATCAGAACAAGATATCACCTCACACACAGTAGGATGGCTACTATTAAGAAAAACAGAAAACAGCAAGTGATGGCAAGAACATGGAGACACTGGGACACTTGTGCAGTCTGCTTGGGAGTGTAAAATGGTGGAACTGTATTCTGTCCTAAAAATCGATGTACCTATGTCTGCACTAACCACCCTGTTTTATTTACTACAACTTTGTAGTATGTTTTGATGTTTGTTAAGAAAAATCCTTCTCTCCCTGCCCATTCTTCTCCTTCTTCAGTTGTCTTCATCCCTTTTCTCTTACTTATGTTTTGGAATCGGTTTGTCTATATCTGAACTGCACTGACATTTAGATTAATTTTGGAATGAATTCTCACATTTGCAATATTAATTCTATCCATTCAGAAAAAACTGTATATCTCCCCAGTTACTTAGGGTTTTTTAAATGTCTTTCAGTGTTTCATTATCTGCTTTATAAGTCTCTTCATTTCTTAAAATATTTACTCCTCAGTGTTTAATAGTTATTTTTTATTATTGTAAATAGAAATTTAAAAATAACATTTTAAAACATTATTTGTAAAGACTACTTTATTTTACATGTTGACCTTGTTTTGAATGTGTTGAATTTTCTGGTTAGTTTTACTAGTTTACAATTTTATTCTCTTGGATTTTCAAGGTACATAAACAAGTCATTAACAATCAGTTTGATTGTATACATTCCCATAATTATATATTTTTCTTGTTTCTTTGAATTTTCCAAATCTGTAGAACAAGTATCGATAGTAGCAATGAAAGAGGTAGCTGTACATCATTCCTAACTGTAATGGAAATTCTTCTAATATTGCACATAAAGAAATGATGCTTAATGTAGATTTCTGATAGGTATCTTCTAGCTCATATATCAGATAAGACACAAGTTTGATTGCTGTTACAATGGTCACAAATAAAAGTAGCCAAATAAGTTGGAATTTTATTTCATTTTTCTGTAAAATTCCAAGCATAAGCATTCCAAGGTTATATAACAGCTTTATAATTTGGGAACCCAGTTTTCCTTCTATGTTTTTGGTCTATCATTTTTAAAAACAGCTTTTAACTAGATTTATTAAGACATAATATTTTTATACTACATACCTTAAAGTTCACCCACATAAAGTAATGTGTTTTATTAAGAACTTTTAAAATAGCTGTCATTTACCTTTTTTATATAACAGAATGGAGTTAATTAAAATTTGATTGTATTATAAAACTGCTAGCGAGAGGGGAGGTTAGGGGGTGTAGGGATTGAGCAAAAAGGAAAAAGGACTCGTGGACATGGACAACATGGTGGGATCACTGGGGGGAGCGGGATATAAGGGGACTAAATGGTAATGGGAAAACATAGCAAATAAAAAATAAAAAATAAATACACACATACACAAAAAATGCTTATAAATTATAATTAAGAAGTGATGTCACCAAAATCGTGGAGTACAAGACCCAGCCTCCTTCTTGCCACAAAGACCAACAGTTAGCTGTCCACGTACAAAAGAAAAAAAAATTAGCTCTCCTGTAGTAAAATACAGCTCTGAAGTCCACTTAAGAAACTTCAACAACACAATGGAACAAAAACCTGAGAATAACTGTACACGGAGGAAAGGAAGGAGCTTCGTTTGCCCGCCTCATCCCATCCTTGAGGCCAGCGTTGCTCATCACCAAGATGGAATTTCCTTTTGTCAAGAAATGGAGAATGGGGTGTGCAACCAGCTTCCCCAGCCTTTCAGGGCACCACATGAAGGCGCCACTTCTGTTTCACTCCACCCAGAAACTGGCTGAGCCGAGATGTGTAGAGATGGCTTGGAACAAGGAAGGAGGGCTGCGGCCACCAATATCTGCCGTGCAGTGAGAGCAACCAGAGTTCGCAGCAGCCTGCTCTGTGGAGGACCCCAACAGCTTTTGCCACAGAAGAAACTAATGGCCTGGATAGCCACCACAGACTCCCTGGAGATTTTGCACGCCCAAGTTTTTCTCTGTTCCCTGAACCCCACTGGGCCCCAGGACCTGCACTGAAAGCCATCCTGGCCTCTGACACTGCACAGGAGCAAAATGCCAGCCTAGAGCTTGCTGTTGATCCTCACTGCTGCATGTATGCATGAGGCTAACCCTTCCAGCACCTGCTTACCACTGGACTGACTCCTGTCACTGGCTTCCAATGACATGTGAGTGCCTGTGGTACGAGCTGGTAGCCACAGGACTGCACGCCAACAGCCCAGACCCCCAGAGCTGTTGTGGGCCCAGATCTGGCCCTGTCTCCTGTCACTCTCCTGTACCCCTGGACTCACCTGCAGCTGGCCCCTCCACACACTCTCAGCCCCACTGCCACCATGGGCCTCCACTGCCATATGAGACTCTGCATTATGCAAAAGGATCTCAAATAAACAATATAACTTTTCACCTTAAGGAACAAGAAAAACTTAAAAACCCAAGCCCAAAGTTAGTAAAAGGAAGAAAATAATAAAGATCAGAGAGAAAATTAATGAAATAGAGATGAAAAAAGATAATAGAAAAGATCAATGAAACTAAGAGACTTTCTGAAGAGATAAACAAAATAGATGAAACTTTAGCTAGATTTAATAAGAAATAAAGAAAAAACTCAAAGAAACTTAGAAATTAAAGAAAAGATTACAACTAATACTGACGAAATACAAAGAATCATTAAGAGGCTACTATGGACAATTATACACCAACAAACTGGACAACCTAGGAGAAATAGATAAATTCTTAGAACATACAACCAATCAAGACTAAATCATGAGGAATGATAAAATATGAACAGACCAATACTGAGTAAAGAGAGTGAATCAGCAATAAAAATCCTCCCAAGAAAGAAAAGCCCAGGACGTGATAACCTCACTGATGAATTCTACCAAACATTTAAAGACGAATTAGTATCAATCTTTCTCAAATGCTTCAAAAAAACTGAAGCACAGAGAATACTCCCAAATTCATTTTATAAGACCAGCATTATCCAGACACCAAACCCAGACAGGGAAACTACAAGAAAAGAAAACTACAGGTCAATATCCCTGATGAATATAAATACAAACATTCTCAACAAAATATTAGCAAACTAAATTTAACAACATATTAAAAAAATCATACACCATGCTCAAGTGGGATTTATCCCTGAGATGTAAGGATGGATGGATCAACAAATGCAAGTCAATAAACATGATCCACTGTATTAACAAAATACAGGATACAAATTCTGTGATCATCTCAACAGGTGCAGGAGAAACAATGGACAAAGTCCAAGATCATTTCATGATCAAAATTCTCAATAAAATGGATGTAGAAGGAACATATCTCAACATAACAAAGTCCATGTATCACAAGCCCAAAGCTAACATTATACTCACTGGGGAAAGACGAAAGCTTTCCCGTTCTGATCAGGAAGAAAAGGAGGGTGCCCACGCTCACCACTCTTATTCCACATAGTACTGGAAGTCCTAGGCAGATCAATTAGGCAAGAAAACAATAAAAGGCATCACAATCAGAAAGAAAGAAGTAAAACTGTCTTTCTTTGCTCATGACATGATCTTATATACAGAAAATCCTAAAGACTTCTCCTAAAACCTATTAAAACCAACCAACAACTTCAATAAAATTGCAGAATACAAAATCAACATATAAAAATAAGCTGTGTTTCTATACGCTAACAACAAAACATCTGAAAAAGAAAATAATTCCATTTATAACAGTACCCAAAATAATGAACTCTTAGGACTAAATTTAACCAAGAAAGTAAAAGATATGTAAGAAATTGATGAAAGAAATAGAAGAAGACACAAATACATGAAAAGATATACCATGCTAGTGGAGCAGAAGAATTAATATTGTTAAAATGTCCATACTATTCAAAACTATCTATAGATTCAATGTAATCCCTATAAAAAATCCAATGTCACTTTTCACAGAAATAGAGCAAATAATCCTATAACTTATATGCAACCACAAAAAACCCTGAATAGCCAAAGTAGTCTTGAAAAAGAGTGAAGCTGAAGACATTGCACTTCCTGATTTCAAACCACGTACAACTCATACAACCCAATAGCCAAAACCCAAGTAATCCAATTTACAAATGGGCGAAAAATCTGAAGAGACATTTTTTTCAAAGAACACATACTAATAGCCAACAAGTGCATAAAAAGATGCTCAACCTTGTTAATCATCAGGGAAATGCAAGTCAAAACCACAATGAGACAATGTCTCATACCTGTTAGGAGGGTTATCGATAGCGCCAAATGGACAAGAGATAACAAATGGTGCTGAGGGTGTGGGGAAAAGGGAATCCTTGGGCACTGTTGTTGGAATGTAAATACCATATTTTTCAGACCATAAGACACACTTAGGTTTTAGAGGAGGAAAATAGGAAAAAAATTTTGAAGCAAAAAATGTGGTAAAATATTTAATAACATAATATTTTACCAATGTAAATGTAAACAGAACTCAGCAGCAGCATTAATGACTATTATTCCTCCCAAATTTGTCGGGGGAAAATGTGCATCTTATAGTCTGAAAAATATGGTAGGTGCAGCAACTATGAAGAACACTTTGGAGGATCCTCAAAAAAGTTAAAAATAGAACTACCACATGATCCAGCAATCCAACCTCTGGGTATATACCCAAAGGAAATAAAGTCAAGACTCCAAAGAGATGTCTGCACTCCCATGTTCATTGCAGAATTATTCACAATAGCCAAGATATGGAAACCACCTAACTGTGCATCAATAAGTAGATTAAAAAATGTGGTACATATATATAATGAAGCAGTATTCAGTCGCAAAAAAGAAAGAAATCTAGCCATTTGTGACAACACAGATGGACTTTGAAAGAGTTATGCTAATTAGTAGAAGTCAGACAAAGACAAATACCATGTAATCTCACTTATATGTGGAATCTCAAAAAGCTGAACTTATTTACCCGGGGCTGGGGATGGGGGGAGGGAAATGAGATAGTGGTCAAAGGGTAAAAACTCCCAGTCATAAGGAGAGCATGTTCCAGGGATCTAAAACACAGCATAGTGACTATAGTTAAAAATACTGTATTATATATTTGAAAATTGCTATGAGAGTATATTTAAATGTCCTCACCATAATTACAACAATAAAATGGCAAGTATGTGAGAGCTAACCTTATTGTGGTAAGCACTTCATCATACACCTGTATACATGTATCAAATCATCATGTTATATATCTTAAAACACAATGTTTTATGTGATTATATCTCAATAAAGCTGAAAAAAAGGACACTAAAAAATCTTAAGAGACCAGATCAGTGAGCCAAAGTATTAACAATTGTACATATAAAAATAAAATTATAATGCTCCACAAATGTTCTCACTGAAGAAGCAGAAAATTTATATGCCCAAAACATCTTACTAAATCTCACCAAAGCAAGTACATACTGATAACTGAATGATTTGTGCTTTAGGCTAAATGTTGTTCTCTGGCTGATATTTATTTCACAGCTAACAAAAACCATTGAGAAGACAAAATTTGGCATATGACTCTCACATACAAGACCATTAACAAGCCTGTATCAGGGCTCAATCAAACTGAGCAAATACTTCTAGAAATTACCCTTGTGTGTTTTATTCAGTTATTAAGAGAATTCAAAGCCTCAATTCTGCCACATCTATCCAGCCCAGATGCTCAAAGTACTTGATTTTACTCCAGGGCATAATTCCATATTCAAGACTAGATCTAGAACAGATGGCCACTCCACCTCTTCTATAATCTTGTTGTGCCCTATAAATAAATGAAAAGACTAAAGGGAACACAGATTCTACAACAGGGCCAGAATAAACATTATTACTATTAATACTACTAATAATATTTATTAAGTACTTTTGTGTACATGGTACCCTAACAGCTCTGCACAGAGTGAGTCCTGGTGATCTAATGTTCCATGTAGGAACTATGTACATTCTTCATGCTCACTAAAGAGTTTTCAGTCTGAGCAGTGATTAAATAAGTGTCCAGTACTATTCTAGAAGCAGATATAAAATCAATTCTTCAGGACTTTAGTGAGACTTATGTGTAAGTGCTCTGAGAATAACGAATGACAATGTCTCTGCTCTCATGTTGGCTATAACCTATTCTAGTTGAAATACAAAGAAAAGTATGCGCTCACACTTACGTGTTAATTTATGTGGTACATACAATAAATATTCAGGAGACAAACGAGAGCCAGACTACTACTACTACTACTACTAGCTGACACTTAGATAGCTCTTGTGATATACGAGACAATGCTTTGTTTATCCATGTTAACTTATTTAAATGCTCATCTCAGGTATGTTCCATTATTGCACTCATTCTATAAAGGGGGAGACTGAGGTGCAGAGGATTAAATCACTTGCCTGCAATAACGCAGCTAGTAACTGGCGGAGTAGGGCTTTTACCTCTTAACCACAAAATTAAAGAAGGGATTCATGAACGAGGAAGGCACTCAACTGAATGTGAAGGATTTAGAGCAAAGAGGGAAAGGCATGTCAACAGAGAAGCAGAACTTGAGCAAAGGCGGCAATGAGCATAATATGGGGGAAAGTAGGAGAGCCGTGTAAAAGACTAGTGTTAGGCCGAATGGGGTCAACTTATAAAAGGTCTTAAATTTTAAAAAAGGTTTAAATTTAGATGTAATGCAGTGGGGCTTAGAAAGTCCCTGACAGGATGTTGCCCAAGATGGTGGCTCCTGAGCGTGCCTACCGGTCCTAGGGCCATAGGTGCGAGGAAGAGAACAATGATATCATCTCAGCCCGAGAACCAAATACCCAGCCACTGCCGAAGTTTCAGTTTTGGCATTAATTTGCTGGTGGCTCTTTATTAGAAAAACTGATTAAGCAGTAGAAGTGGTGCCAGTATCAAATGCACATTGGCCCTAAAACATAGTTAGAAAAAAACAAATGTCAAACTACCACTAGAGGTCCTAAGTGGTAAGGGGTGTTGTTAAATACCAAACTGATCCTTTGTTATAAAGATTAAATTCATAAAAAAAAATGTAAGGCAGTGTTTGAAAAACTGTATTCTGCATAATAATCTCTTAGTTAATTTGTTAAATGAAGATTATTGGGCCCCGCCAGTTGAGACTTTGAGTCAACAAATTTGGGGCCCAATATTACACATTCTACTTAAAGGCAATAAAATCACACTGTGGTTAAAGCCACAATGAGATACCACCTCACCCTGGTCAGAATGGCCAACATAAATAAATCAACAAACAAGTGTTGGAGAAGATGCGGAGAAAAGGGAACCCTAGAGCACTGTTTGTGGGATTGCAGACTGGTATAGCCACTGTGGAAAACAGTATGGAATTATGAAGCTAAAAGTCACAATAAAAATAGTCTTACATCATGAATAAAATACTGAAAATATTCAATGAGTACTTATAAGATAAAGAGTGAGATAATTCGATAAGCATTTGGAAGAAATGACATTTTAAATCTGGAAAAGGTAAATTACATTTAACCAAATTAATACTTTGCAATCATTTAGGGTCTTCTCAGTTAAGCATTATTGTTTATTGGTTTGACTTTAGGCCAGTTAAAACCTTTATTCAGAGATAAAAAAGATTAATTCATTTATTTTGTAGATATTCTTAAAATTAAAAAACTCCCAAAGTGTCCATGGTTTCCAAAGAAAAAAAGGGAATTGTTCTAAATGGGGTACTATTAACACTGGCATAAAATTCTGTAAGCTCCTAACTTAAAGGAATGAAGAATGTAGCATCATACATAAGATCCAGTTATTTGCTATCTTATATCCAGTATCTAAGTCCAGGAAACATTGTATCTTAAAATTAAGGTCAATACCTAAGGGGGTAAGGGAACTTGAAAATATTCTACTATAGGTTGACCAGTGCACTGTCTCAGCTGGGACATAAGAGATCCCAACCTACTCACCTAGCTCGGGAGATAACCCAAAAAATTTTACTTGAAAAACTACTATATTAATATATAAAATAATATGCTTTAATATATGAGGTCTGTCTGGCAAAAAGTCCAGCCACTGTCAATATAATGAGAACAGTTTGCACTACATCGATGTAACCTGGCACCCAAGGAGAGTGGACTGGAGTGCACATGTGTGAGCCATGACAACTTCACTGTACTAGTCAGTGGGAACGGTAGTTGCCTTTGAGTGAGCACGTGTACTGCGTGGCCCTTGCATTCAAAATAACTGAGCAAGCAGAGCAATGAATCTGCATCAAATTTTGTGCTAAGCTTCAATGTTCCTCTGTGGAAACTATTTGGATGATTCAGAAAGCCACAGTTATGGGCAACTGGTAATTGGCAGCTTCATCACAACAATGTGCCCATTCATGCATCCCATCTCAAGTGCAAAGTTTTTTTGTGAAATATCAAATCACCCAGGTGACTCAGCCCCTCTACAGCCCAGATTTGGCGCCCTGTGACTTCTGCCTTTTCCTAAAACTAAATCACCTTTGAAAGGGAAGAGATTTCAGACCATCAATGAGATTCAGGAAAATATGATGGGGCAGCTGATGGCAATTGGAACTGTGTGAGGTCCCAAAGTACCTACTTTGAAGGGGACTGAGGTGTCATTGTCCTGTGTACAATGTCTCTTGTATCTTGTATCTTTAATAAATGTCCCTAATTTTCATATTACATAGCTGGACACCTTCTGGACTTATATTTTATACACACACACACATACACACACACACACAGCAAGTACAACTGTGTGCACTAAATAATAGTGGGGTTATATGAGAAAGGAGACACTGGTGATGTTTTATTCCATTGAAGGACACAGTTTAACTTCATTTTATAAAGATTACATAAATTGAAAACATTTTATATATTAAAGTAAATTTCTACTGCTATGATATGCTAGCTTTTAATAATGCAAGCCATGTGAAAAAAAAGTAGTATGAGAAACTTAATCTCATCCAAGATTGCTTAAAAAAAGGAAAGGAGCCCTGACTGGGTGACTCAGTTGGTTGGAGGATCTCCCAGAAAGGCCGTGGGTTTAATTCCCAGTCGAGGCAGGTATGAGAGGCAACCAAACCATGTTTCTCTCTCACACTGATGTTTCTCTCTGTCTCTCCCTTCCTCTCTGTCTAAAAACAGTATGTCCTTGATTGAAAATCAAAAAAGAAAAGAAAAGAACATTGTAATTTCAGGAGAGTCATTCTCCCACTTATTTTTATTATTTTCATTTTATTTGTAATCCTCACCCAAGTATATGTTTACTAATTATATTTGGCGGGGGGTAGAGAGAGAGAGGGAGAAAGAGAGAGAGAGAGAAGAAGAGAGAGAGGGTGAGAGAGAGACACACACACATTAATGTGAGAGGAGAGAAGCATGGATCAGTTGCCTCCCATATGTGCCCTGACTGGGTTCGAACCCACAACTTTTTTATGTACAGGACAGAGCTCCACCTAACTGAGGTCATCCAGCCAGGGCTTCAGTTCTTATTTTTAAAAGCCAAAAGTACTGTTATTAAAACTTCACATTCCTAATGGAAATTTAACTTGACTAATTAGTGATCGTTATTGCACGTGACTCTTTGAAAGGTGCCATGGTGCACACTGCGGGAGCAGAGATTAGTCAAACATGTCTTGGACTTTAAGGAATGCTGAATCTATCTAGTGGCAACAGATGCGTTCACTGAATATCATACAAATCAGAATAAATGGTACTAAACCAAGGTGTAAACAACTCACAGTGGCATTAAAAGGGGAGGAGCAATCACCAGATACCTAGCTCTCAGTACCTTGTTTTTCTGAAAGCAGAGCTGCTGCTCCTCAGTTTTTCTAGAGGAGTTGAGGGAGAAATAATGCCTGACTGTATGGACCAGAGGTCTAAAAGCTCTTTTCAAAGACTTTCAAACAAACCACGGGTT
>PVKM010014730.1:17943-28779 GCA_004027735.1 Carollia perspicillata | reverse complement strand
CACTGAAAACCCCCCATGGGATCTCCATTTCCGTAATTCCGTTCCTGTTCTAGTTGTTTGCTAAGTTTTTGTTTTTTAGGTTCAGTTGTCGATAGTTGTGAGTTTGTTGTCATTTCACTGTTCATTTTGATCATCTTCTTTTTCTTAGATAAATCCTTCTAACATTTCATGTGATAGGGGCTTGGAGATGGTGAACTCCTTTAACTTGACCTTTGCTGCCCTTCCATTCTAAATGATGCTTTTCTGGGTAGAGCAATCTTGGATGCAGGTCCTTGACCTTCATGACCTCAAATGCTTCTTTCCAGCCCCTTCTGGCCTGCAAAGGTTCTTCTGAGAAATCAGCTGACAGTCTGACGGGCACTCCTTTGTAGGTGACTGTCTCCTTTTCTCTTGCTGCTTTTAAGATCCTCTCCTTATCTTCGATCTTGACTAATGTACTCACGATGCCCCTCCTTGGGTCCAATTTCTCTGGGACTCTCTGGGTTTCCTGGACTCCCTGGAAGTCTATTTTCCTCATCAGATGGGGCAAGATTTCCCTCATTATTTTGTTCAAATAAGTTTTCGATTTCTTGTTCTTCCTCTTCTCCTTCGGGCACCCCTGTGGTTCTGGTGTCGAAACGTTTCAAGTTGTCCCAGAGGTTCCTCAGCCTTCCTCACTTTTTTCAATTCTTGTTTCTTCCTTCTGTTCTGGTCGGATGCTTATTTCTTCCTTTTGTTCCAAACTGTTGATTTGAGTCCTTCACTGTTGGGTCCCTGTATCTTTTCCTTCGTTTCCCTCTGGGTGGCCTTCATTTCTTCCTTCTTTTTGTGACCAGGCTCAGTCAGTTGTGTGAGCCCCCGATGACTGGCGTCTTGAACTCCGCGCACCAGACAGGCTGTCTGTCTGCCTCCTCGTCTCTGAGCTCTCCTGGCGTTTCGACCGGTTCTTTCACTCGGGCCGTATCAGACGGCCTTGGCCACGTCATACTTGCACGATTCCCTTTCCTTTTGCCCCTTCTTTTTGCTGCACTAAAAAATCCTAAGTGAAATGTTGTCAAGTCTGAGAGGTAAGGCCATTCGTCTTCATCCTCAGGTGACACGCTCCCTCCTGCCGCCCACCCCGCCCCCACCGGCGCTGGTTTGGGTGCGGACGGAGGGGCCGACTGCAGGGGTCAACGCCTGGTTCCCGGTCTCCGCCGCCCCGCCTGCCCATGGCCACGGGCGGATGCCGCAAACGGATGACCAGCATCCTCATGTTTAACGGGAAACAAGCAGGAGGCTCGGTCTGCCCCAGACGAAAGGGAGGGAAACCAATTTTCTCCCTCACGAGCCCTGACGTAACTGTGCTCCGGGCCGTCTTTGCTCCACAGCGGGGAACGGGAAGAATTGAGAGACGCAGGATGCGGCTGAGACGGACCCCTGTGGGGCATGCGAGTAACCCAATGGGGGGGGGTCCCAGGGAGGGGCGGAGCTCTGGGCAGCCGTGGGTAGGTGATGTGAGACGCGGGAACACGAGGTGCCAGGGAGGGGCTCTGAGCAGCCGCCAATCACAGCCGCGGGAGGGCGCCACACCTGTGGGCTCACCTGGACGTGCGCACAGAGACGCCCGCACTGAGGGCTGTGCACAGAGAAGCGCAGGCACGCCGAGAAAAACACGGGGCGGAGAAGGAGGAGGGGAGGAGGGGACGGGCAGGCACGCACAGCCCTTTCCTGTCCCTGGAAGGCAGAGCTCTGACGCATCACGCACGGGGAAACCCACGCTGGGCACACCGCTTGCTGTGCTCGGTAGACGCATCTGTTCGCTCATCCCTTTGACTAAGAACTTTAGTTGGACACGACTTCTCGGATTCTTGGATAATTAGAAAACCATCCTAGACTTTGAAATAACACAAAATACGGATGGCATGTTTTTCAGTGTTTGCTGTGTGGACGAGTAGACGGTCACCCAAGTGTTAGGTCATGCATTCTGTTTGACTCGTGTTATCAGTCAGTGTGAGCCCACACGTGCTGAACTGACCTATTACATGGTAAATGTCTGTGTGACACGTAGAGCTGACCTGTGGACAATGGGGAGGGTTGTGGCTCATTGCTCTTTTGAATACTAATCAGGCCTGTATTTAAACGAGCATTTTTATCCTAACTTCCTTCATTAAACTGTCTATAAATACCCATTTCTTAAATGCTCTTGGGATCAGTTTAAATATCTTACTTGTTGTCTCGTTAATTATTGGTTTGAACTCGGTCTTTGAGACAGTTTATGGTTGCCAGAGATGATGAATGCATACAGACCGGTGACGCACAGTCGGAGGCAGAGCCCGGGCACCTGGCATCTGAGTGCCGGGCGGGGAGAACCCGCACCCACCGACTGCGACCTGGTTGTGGGCTGGACCGGCAGGGCAAGCTGTCACAAGGCAGGTTGAACGCCAGAGGAGGCGTGGTGGGCGGAAAGGCTGAGGCGGTGGTGTGGGAGGGTGTTCTGCGTAGAGATGAACAGGACTCTGGGTGATGGGGAGGATTTTCCCATCATGCTGTGCTCCTTCCATCCTTTTCGGGAGACTCGCATGGCCAGGAGCCACTTCGGTTTGTCTGGCCACAGTGGCCCTCCCTTGGGGAACAGGCCTTGGGGGACGAAGGAACACAACAGACCTGCAGTCACTGAGGTCTCTTCTCGTCCCGATGTCTGTGAGCGACAGTCTGGCTTTTCTGGTCCTTACCTGCGGAACATTCTAGAAGTGCTGCGAAGAAGTTTCTAGTGCCCTTTTCCCCTGGGATCTGTGCACAGGTACACGATTAAAACTCGCCACCTGTGTCTTGTAACCTTGCACTGACTTCTCCCCCCTGAACAGGAACGTCGATGGATACAGGAAGTTCAAGTTTAAATGATGACGCCTCTCGAGTTTTGATTCAGGTCCAAAACTAGAGCAGACAGATGTTCACGTTGATGTAGAAATGGTTGATAAAGGGCTGCCTGTCGTGTGCTGCTGCGCGCAGGCCCGACCAGTCCGTCTCCTGCTCCGTCTGCGTATCTGATTCTGTGTGTGGGGGGGCGGGGGGCACTGGTTGTTTTTGTAAAGGGAGTAAAAGGGAGGGCAGCAGTATTGCGTCTATTTTCCTCATTTGCGACATGTCACCAGGCACAGGGTCCCCTCCAGCCCGTCCAGCGGTGAGGGGACTGGGCAGGCCCCAAGGACGACGATGCCCCGGAGTCACGTCAGGCTGAGAATGTGTCCGACCTCTCAGCCCTGCCCCCTCAAACGTCACCGACTTCCCCTCTGCACACACACATCAGATTTACAACTTCCCACGCGTTTCCATGGCTACGCGACGGTGAGCCAGGGCCCTCACGGAGACTCGAAGCTCCGTGAGGACAGAAACCGAGTGAGGAGCAGACAGCAGACACGCGACAGACATGTGGGCAAATGGGCAAACGCACAGACATTAGGGGAATACCCGGGCGCGTGCGTGTGTGCGCGGTGATTCACAATCAACCGAAGTGTGTGTGAGTGCCTCCGTGTCTCCAACCATCCTTCCTTCCCACTTCCTGTGCCGTCGGGTCGTGGATGCAGGTGAGTGCTCGGGTGTCGCTGTGTGTGCTGGGGCGTCAGGAGGCTTCCGAAACTCAGGCATTATTTTCTTCGCGTTCTGTGTTCCTGTTTCTTTACCTAAAATAGGCGTTGAAACGTAAATGTCGTCATCTCCGTCGTCATCTCCCTCGTCCCGCCGCCCGAGGCACGTGTCTCCTCCGACCTCACGGGACCACTCCCCGCTGGACCTCGGCTCCCGGCCGCGCCCCTTTCCTTGGGGCCCCGGGGCCCCGGGCCCCGTTCCCTCGGCTCCTTTCCAGCCGCCCGTCTTCCCTCGATGGTCCCCTCACTTCTGCTCTCAGTTCCCCAGCGGGTCCAGAACGCACGCGAAGCCGGGTGGGACCTCCCGCCAGACACCGGCAAGATTCCAAAGCTAAAAAACAAATCACACAGGTCCCTTACTGCACGGCACCAGCAGACTCACAGTTACAATAAGGTCACGAAATACACGACCAGGATCACACCTGACGCTAAATTATCGTCTTAAGCGTAGGAATCATACCCGACTTCTGCGATACAATTAATATGTTTTTCTTCATTATGGCATTTTCTTCTCGGAACACTATGCCACGGGGACGTTTTATACAGACGACCGATGAGTGTGAATGCGACGCTACATTTCTAACTTGGAGCAGCCTTGCAAGTCTTGTGGTGCAATCGAGGCTCCCCACCGGGTGAGTGTCAAAATCACTTGGTTATCTCCAGTCTACAGTCAAGGCTGGTGTTCAGTGAGGCTAGAGAGCCTGCGCCCTTGACCTCGCAATGGAGCGGCTCTCCAGGGTGAGGGACTTGAACACACAGGGCCGACGCTCCCTCTTCAGCGGACGGTACCCCGCGAAGGCAGGGCAGGCTCCACGCGTCTGGGTATTAGTCTCTGTCCCCGAAAGAGAGAAGAAGCTGGTGTCCCACACAGCCCCGTGGAAACGCTTACTCTGAAGAGTGATTATTTCGGAGGCTGCGGAGCGATGCGGGAACCCATCAAATTGGTCTTTAAAAATGCGTTGTGGTGGGTAAGGCCTCGCTTGTGGACGAATGGGGAGCAGTCATCAATACGAGCAGCTTTACATCCTTGCATGATACTTTAGTCTGGACCTAAATAATGGACAAGCAACCGGCCGATGCGATCTGAAATCAGCGAGAGACCAAGGACCTCTAGGGAACACAGAAGGATAACTTTCCTAGGTTCTTGAGCAGTATCCCTGGCGACGACAGACCAAGCATTGTTACTTTTTGAATCAGGAGGTACAAGGAAGACTTTAACATAGTGCCCACAGGGTGGGCTGCAAAGCCTCCAACCACACGCTGCGTGCCCCCTGCCCGGCCCGCGCCCCTCTGCGTGGGGCGATGCTAATTGCCTCCTGCTGGCCCGGCTGGGAATATTTCCTGAGATAAAAAGTGTGTCAGGCGCTTGGAGGTCTTGGAACACAAAGTGCCCCCTGAGTTCTAGGTCTCGTGATCGTCTCCGAGGCGGCACGGTGGGTTAATTGCACTCATTTCTCATCGACCAGAGTTCACAGCATCACGAGAGAAAGGGAATTGGGAATCTCAGCTTAGTCCTAGCCCTTGGAACAGGGCGGGGCTGCTATTTCTTGAGATTTACCTTCGTGGCTGAGAAATGCTTCTCGGGGTGACCTGGGCACAGCATTAAGGCAAGTGGAAACTATGAGAGGTGCATTTCACGCAGATGGTGAGAGATGGCGGCTCTCTCCGAAATCACACACCCGCGTTGGTCTGGCGTATGTGCCCTTCAGGACGACAAAGCCGATGGTGAACTTGGGATATGTGTGCCATAGGGAGGGGACTGTGTTTCTGGGTGCTGGGGTCGGCGGGGGGTGGGCTTGGGCTCTGGAAGCTTTGGGCAATCTCTGCCCCTCGTGGGGTTGCAGGACACGAAATGTAACGTGTTCACATAACACCGGAATTGTTACTGGCACGGTGGCACGGTGAGCGGGGCTTGTGGTTCTCTGTGGTGTCAGCACATAAAGTGCTCCGGGAGGAATACAGGACGCAAATCGAGACACGGAGCTGCCCCAGGGTGCGGGTGCCTCCGAGGAGCGGGCGATGGCGTCTCACCGACGGAGGGTCCTTCCCACGCACTCCTGTTTTAATGTGGAGAGCGGCCCACGCAGAATCCCTGCAGACCCCCGAGGAAGGGGCAGGCTCGGGCCCCAGCTCGGCCGGGAGTGAGCCGGGACCTCTGGACAGTGAGACCCGGGATTCTCAGCCTTGTTCTGAGTCCTCGCCGCACTGAGCGACTTCCCCCAGCCTGCGTCTGCCTGCCTCTCTGTCCCCACCCCGTCCCGTCCCTGGGTAGACATGCCCACCTCTGCCTGGGCGTCCGGGACCCTACGCAGGTGGCCCACCTGAGTGGAGACTTTACTGCTTATTTTGAAGTGACAACGTTGTAACTTTATGCTGTTTAAATAAGTGACACAAGGTATCCAGAAATGCAGATGAGCTGCGAGCAAAAGCTAGAAGCAACTGTTGACATTGTTACTACATCCTTCAAAACACAGATGAAAGCAAATGAAATGAAACTGCCTCTATTTTCAACGTGCTTTTTACCTTCAGTATGCTGAAGGCTTCTTCCTGGCCGTCCGTGCCCTTCCGTGACATTGTTTTCAAGGGATGGAGACGGGATCTGGACGTGTTCTTGGAAAGCGGCTCCTGTCTGTGGAACGGACCCCTTCACACTGAAGCTCCCCACCCTGTGCGTTTGCCGCTCGCCGGCCGGGCGTGCGCGGCAGCAGCCCCGGAGCCTGCCTCTCAAATCTCTCCCCTTCCGTGTCCTGTCCTGGTTCCCCCCCGGCCCCCCAGCCTGGGTCTGCCTTTCTTTCATTTGCCGTCTCTGTCTGTCTTGAACAACCTTGCGACACAGGATGTGGATGGTGGAGGACAGGGCGAACACTCGGGCAGTGGTGGCTGAACACGTCTAAACATGGATATTGTCCCTGTGTTCTCAGTGGCTTACAAATTGTACTGTTCCTTTTTTTATACAAAGCTTATCTATTTATTTATTTTTAGAGAGAAGGGAAGAGAGGGAGAGAAACACCAGCGTGTGGTTGCCTCCCACACACCTCGTACTGGGGACCCCGCCCACAACCCAGGCGTGTGCCCCGACTGGGAATCAAACCGGCGAAGCTCCGGTTGGCAGGCCAGCACGCACCCCGCTGAGCCACAGCGGCCGGGGTGAACGCCTGTCGTTTTCTTAGTGACGGTCAGCCTCTCCAGAGCAACAGTCAGTTCTCCTGACCCCCTTCACGGTGTGTTGAGGCTTTCGTGGTCTCAGGCTAATATTAAGGTAAAAAACACATAATGAAGAACATTTCCAGAAAGGAAATTGCAAAACCCCATCCGTATATTTTTTCCAAGCCTGCGTGGTGGGTGGTGTTCAGCCGCAGATGGTGTCCTTGCCGGACGGGGCGTGGACACGAGGTCCTCTCTCGTTCCGTCGCCTTGTGCCCCGAGCGTCCCCACCGCTGTGTGGTGCCACCAGGCTGGAGGAAGCCCGGGCGGAGATGCTGACTGTCCGCCGAGGGGGACGCTTGTGGGCCCTGAGAGCATCCCGACTGCTGTGCTATTAGGAACAGGTGACCAAGGGGCACAGTCACGGTTTTGTGGGGTCCCCTTCTAGTCACGGGGGGCTTTCCTGGGACACTTTTGAGGAGATGGTCTGAGCCCATCGGGCTTACGCTGTTATGTCGTAAACGTACATCGTGAGACCACAGCTGTTGGGTTTGATATTAGTAAAAACTTGAACATACAGTGTGACGGTTTCCTTTTTAATTTTAAAATAGTATCGCTTCCCACCAATGTGAACAACGCAGAGGTCTACCCGGAGAAGAAGATCGAAACCACCTCCCTAAATCTCTTAAAATGACAGGTGTGACCAGACTGGCGCCCCCCCCCCACCCCAACCGCCAGCTTTCCTCCTGGGTTCCGGCCACACAAATGCATTTTTCTTTCATTTTAAATTTTTTACACACGAACGCGACTATACTAAAATGATTACTCTGCGACTTGCTTTTATATCCTAACGTAGCAATTTCGTCAGATGGTTTTCCAGGTCAGGACACATGAATCTTACTTCTGAAAAGCAAATCGGTTTATATTCCATGAAAAATATATGCTGTAACGTGTTCAACCATTTCTTACTCAGAAACATCCAGATTATTACAAATTTCTCTCTGGAACAAAAACACTGCAGCAAACACCCTCTTGGATACAGCGGTGGCCTGGAGGCGTTGTTGATTTTATTAAATGGAAATGCCGCGTGCGGCCATCTGCATCTGTGCTTCACCCATAGATAAACCGAGGGGAGGGTGGCAGGCTTTTAAAAGTGGCAAGTCATTTTGCCTATCTGGAAATCTTTCCTTTTTGTTTTTTTCTTTCTCCTTTTCTCTCTCTGCTTCCTTCCTTCCTCCCTCCCTCCCTCCTTCCTTCTGTCCTAATTTTCTTTGCATCAATCCAACATTCTTCTTTAGTATTTTTCATGGTTTTGGGGGGTAGCTTCGAATCTGCATTATAGTCACACCTTAAATGAGTCTCAAAACCAGGAACATCTTAATGCCTCTCAGAGTTTGAGGAGAGAAGAAAGAACATGGACATATTTGTTTACTATGAGTTGTTAACAATCACACTCTGCCTAAAGACCAAAGAGACTGTGTGTGAATATGAGATGTGGGAACGCAAACAGTCGTGAAATGACCCTCGAAACGGGAATGAATGACAGGACTGGAGAGCGGCCAGCCGTACCGGGGTCCTCGCCAGCCGCGGAGCCCTGGGCGGCCAGGGGCTGCGGAGAGAACTGGAGTCTGGCTCCCCGCTGACCCCGGAGCACGTTATGGTGTGTGGCTGGACGGCTCAGCTAAATTCGCTCATTCTCTCTCCCCGCCCGTGGAAGAGAAGAAGGTTGTCCTGGCGATTCTGTCGAGGCTGGTTAAGTGCGTGTCACAGAGCAGACGCGCTTACATCGGGGGCTAATCTACTGGCGACGGACACTGAACAAATAAGGGGGAAGGAACTGTCAGGAGACTCATGTTTATTGCTGCATAAGTGGTAAAGAAAGGGTTAAGTTTATACCCTGACCCTTTTCTAAATGCATGTGAAATCGAAACCCTGACAGTTCTTTTCGGAGGTCTTATTGTGCCGTCTCCGAGCATCATTTACTCGACCACGTAGCCTACAAAGGCGAGCCGCTGTTGTCGCTTTGAGGGGCACCTTCAATTCCTTCCTCCGGGCAGGGTTCTTGGGCTTCTATGAGCACAGATGAAATGGTTTCCCAAGCACACGCACGCACAGGGGTTTTACGACAAAACGGAGCAAGCGCAGTATTCCTGGTGGATTTGCACAATCCGCTGGCCGCGTTTCCAGGTCGGCGGCGGCGGCGCCTTGCTCACTGCGTTTTACTGGGTCACGGGCTGTGGAACGCGGCGGGAGATGTTTTGTGCGCACAGTGCTATCGGCAGGTCAAACTGCGGGGTTCAGGGGACGCCCAATTATGCTTCATCGTCAAGCAACTTGAAAGGGCGGTTTTACAGGGAGGTCTGCCGCCGCTCCCCGCTGAAACGGAGCGAAGGCGGGAGGCACACCAGCGAAAGACGGGGATTCAGAGTAAAAGGGCCGTTTGTCCTTCGAGTGTGCGGCTTTGGAAATGAAGGGTGTCGGCTAGGACACAGCCGCACTTCACGGGCTGGGGTTTTACCTCGTTAGCACGTCACGGGTACCTCATGTGCCAGGTGAGGGTGACGGCTGTGCTCACACTTAGGCAGTCACCGTGACGTCCAGGACCTGGCACGCATGTGCGATGGCCCAGTGCAGTACCAGGGGCAGGGGCAGGGGCTGTTGTCCTCCACCGAGGACAGGGAGGGGCTAGGAGTCCTCTGTTCCCACCTCTAACACCAGTGGGGAGACCAGCCGCATGTTGGAGCCTCTGTTCAGACACCCAGGCTGTCACTCCGTGCTGTTGGCCACATGTCACCAACCAGTGTGTGTGCACACAGCACACGAGCGCACACATACACACACACACTGGTGCACGACAAGAGCCAGAACGAAGGCAGAGGCACAGCAGTGTGTGGGAGCAGGGCGGATTCGGACGCTCTCTGTCCAGGTGAGCTCGGCTCCACCTGGGCGAACCACGGTGTCTGGTGCGAGCAGAGTCCAGAGCCCTGGCTCAGCCGATGTCTCCCAGGTGTGTCTCCGAGTGTGCCAGGTGTGCTGACAGACATACGCCCCCCCAGATGGCAAATGACTGACAAACAGATGCCCCTCCCGTTGGCAAGGGGTCACGACCGTTTATGCAAACCTGTGACCCGGAGTTCCCGGCATCCATCCCTGCAGCCCAGGGCGGGTACCCCAGGCCCGGAGGAGCTGCTGTGGTTGCGTGGCTGGATGGGGTGCCAGGCCAGTCACGTCTCAGTCCCCCTGCTGGTCCCATGAGCCCACAGGATCGGCGCGCAGTGGGGGAGCAGGCCCTTACCGCACCGAGCTGAACGCAGCTGTTCCGGTGCGGAGCTCCGCGTTCACTGGGCAGATTCTGATCACGTGACTGCCCGTGTAGCGGGTGAAGTGGCGCGCCCGGGGGAGCTGGCCGCACCAGGGCAGGTGGACAGGACCGTTGGTTCGTTTTACCTCGTTCACCAGAAAGACAGATGGCTTTCCGTCTGTCCGTGCGTGTCTCATGACTACGCAGCGCCCGCGTGCGCAGTGCTGCACTGTCGCCCGAACCCTGCGCCCGCCGCTGCGTGGGCAATGTGTGCGTATGCGGCGCCTGCACTGCTGCGTCCCTCTGTCGGGGGGCGTCCGTGCATTTTACTCAGTGACAGGCGCCCACTTTGCTTCTTGTCTCGCGCCCCCGGTCCCATGGCAGCCAGCTCCTGCCGGCGTCTTCCCGCAGGCCTGGGCACGCAGGGGCCTGCCTTACCTGCCCAGGGGCCGAGCCAGTGGAGACGTGGGCTTACCGCCTGAACTTGACCGGGGACGGGTGAGTGGCTCTGCGGGGAGGCCCCGTCCGTCTGCACGAGGACCGGAGAGGCTGTGTCAGCCTCGCCGTCCACCAAACCCAGCACTGGCGGTGGGCGTCGGCAGGGAACGGAGCTTAATGTGCGCACTTGAAGGAAAAGGGGGTTTAACGCAGGCGATACGACACTTTCAAAAACATCAAGGAACGGGAGTAGAAGCCTGTCTGGGCCGGGCTTCTTCCAACGACATGGGGACAGTGTGAGCTGCCTGAAAGTGGGAGCCTCCGCCCCCGAACCCCCCCCCCCCCCCC
>PVKM010014730.1:0-17843 GCA_004027735.1 Carollia perspicillata | reverse complement strand
AGAAAACCCCCTGCTGCCCCTGCTGAAGGAGGGAGTGCGGGGGGCAGGCAGGGGGTGCCTGCCCTGTGTTCATCTGCCAGGTCGGCGGGCGCTCCCCTCCCTGGCTGGACCGGGTTGTTCTTCGCTCCGCAGCCGCCCCGGGGGCTGGGGGTGGGGCGTGGGCATCCCGGCCTCCGGAAGACGGAGGGGCATGCCGAAGGAAAGCGGGAGGAATGGGGAACGGACGACCCACGGCCCCGCCACAGGGTTTTTCTGGAGTCTGACTTGGTAACGTGAGTGGAATTAGTTTGAGCACGCCCTCTCCCCTCGGAAACCCAGGGTTTCTGATTCTGGGCCGCCCCTGTTCACACCCTTCTCTCGGGTTCGTGACTGGCACCTGGACTCTCTCCCGGATGCCTTGAGTGAGCATTGCACACGCACACACCCGGCTCTGTGCAGCGTGAACACGCCCCCCGCTCTGCTGCCTTGTCTTCCTGCTGGTATTTCCGGCGGGGCTTCCTTGCCGCTGGTTGGGCCGTGGGACGAAATGTGGGGAATGAAAGGACAGTAAGCCGTGATGAGTGCCTGACCTTGACCTTGCCTCCCTTCCTGCTGACCCCGGCTGACAATGCCTGTTGCGATGGACAGCCAAAAGGCAGAGCGGGGGTGGGAAGGGCCGCTGGAGACCAGCTACTGTGGCTCTGAAGGCAAACCCGTCACCAACACCATGGCGCGTGGCCTTTGTCTCGAGGGACAGCACAAAGGCTGCTGGCCCTTTCTGCCGTAGTGGTCCACCGGGGCGGGCAGGCTGAGGTTCATTACCGTATCTTACGTATTTCTGTGGTTTGAGTGCATGGGTGACAGATGCTTGGAATCCAAACTAATAAACGAAGCAGTTATTCGGATCACTGTCAGGCTTTATCTGTGATGCATTCCCACTGCCCAGGGTTCAGAGTTCAGGTCCCTGTCAATGAAGGCTGCCAAGGCCACGTTTATGGGCTCCCACTACAGCTGTGGACAGGCTGTGCTAGCCAGGAGCCGGGCAGCTCGAGGAGCCTGGGCTCTCTCCGGTGTGTGTGTGCAGTGCACACGGCTCCTCCTGAAGGAGGTCAGGACGGTCCATGCAAGACCGACTTCATTCTCAAGGGTGAGACGCCCGTAGCCGGAGACCCGTCAAGGCTGCGGCCTGACAAAGCCTCTCACCTCTTTTCCGAGGGGCCGTGGTTCAGGACGAAAATGTCACATAGCTCAGAGTGCCGTCGGAGCTGTTACAGCGCGGCTGACGGCAGATGGCCCGACTTTGGGTGGTGGACACACAGAGCACGCGTCATAGGAGCGTGCTCTTGAAGCCCATATAGTCTCACGAACCAACGTCACCCCCATGCAGTCGGAAAAAGGAAGAAAAAGTAAGCTTTACTTTAGATGTTACAAATAAAATGCAATGCAGCCAAGAATTCTGAGCAGTCACGCCCAATGTCTGGCTGGAATGTGTGTGTGGGGGGATGTGTGCCGAGTCCTCACAGGGTGCTGATGACATTGTGTGACCTCACCGTGCGACACCCCAGGGCCACTTACACGGGACGAAGACGCGGATGCAAATAAAACAAGGCTTTATGGGGGTGGTGATGGGGTGGGGGTGGAGGACACGAAACATATATGTATGCATGTGAAACATTCAGGCTTATCTTAGAATGAAACTCCAGGGGCGTTGTTGGGAAGACGAGATCTTAAAAACACTAATTATTGTGTGAGGTGGGAGGTGACTCTCTGCTGGCAGAGGTGCTGAGACAAGTCTGAAGATACTCCGAAGGGTACAGAGCCGAGCAGGATGACAGTCTGGGGTAGACGTCACCATTGCGTGTGTGTGCGAGTGGGTGTGTTTCTTCCAAAAATAGTTTATCTTTATGTTACCAGAGAAAGTTGGTTCTTCTTGCCGTCGCAGTGAAGGATTATAGGTCGGCCAGCCTAACAGCATGCAGGCAGAGTTTATGAGAGCTACGTTCGAATAGGAGAGCAAAAGCAAGGGTGGCCGGAGGCCGGGTGGCCAGCCCCCCCCCCCACCCCCCGAGACAGCCAGGACCAAGAGAGCGTGTCCTTTGTCCTGAGGACTTACACAGAGTGCGGGACGGGAGTGAGGGAGTTCGACACTGATTGACAGGTGAAGGTGGTGTCAGCTTTCCTGGGGGGCGTGACCACCCAAACGTAGGTGTGGGGGGGTCTGTTAGCCCGAATCCTCATCTTGCTCCGCCTCCACCTGTTCACTTGCATACGTGACGGCAGGCAGGCAGTTAACCAACGTCGTTTTGTGGGCTTCCCTTTGGGTCCTGGGGACCCCTCCTGTCCCCTCTTCCAGGCCTTGGAATGACACACGGCCTCAAGGCTTCCTCTTCCCCTCTTCCCAGCCAGTGGGGATGACGCACACAGACTTTCAGGGGCTCCCCCCCCCCGGACCGTCACTGTTCCCCTTGTGTCTTTCCGAGCGCCGTGCGACCTTGTCGAACCAGACTCGGGACTCGACGAGGGAGGCGCGTCTCCCCTCGCTCCTAGCCGCCTGTGTCGAGTTCTTAGACCGCAACGGCGAGGGCCCTGCCTTTACCTCCCCTCTGGCCGCGCGCTCCTCACTGCCACGTGGCCTTCACGGGCCAGATGGAGCGGAAACAGATTTCTCATCCACAGGACTCGGCTCTGTAACTTCACATCCGAGAATCACGAGACCCAAGCCCTCACTTTTGTGGGGGGCCTTGCCCCTAATTTACTCGAATTCAGTCACATTGCCGGGGGTTCAAAGCAGTCAGTGAATCTCCATGTACTCTGATGCTAGACTGACAGACAGACTGACCATGAGAATCAGCCCGAATGGAAATGAATCTCAGACACGCCGTTTCCCGAGACTCCCGACACGGCGCGCCTGCCGTAGCAGTGACGACGGGAACGGCGTGGTGTGGGAGGAGCCGAGTGGGGAGCAAACCCGGCGTGAGTCTCCGGCCTCGTCACGGACCCCAGCCAGGCCTGGCGGTGAGTGGGCACCCGCCCTCCGAAGGGAGAAGGGACGTTCGCCACTCTCCCGGAGCCCTGTGGACGCTCGCTGGGACTTGAGAGGAGCGGTCACTGCACGAAGCAGGGAGTTACTGGGCAAACGTCTCTGTTGCCCAAGGTGAACTAAATGTCTCTGTGTGATGCCCGAGCGAGACCCCCGGGGCCCGGCCCGCCCCTTCCCATTCGTCCTGGTCTGCTTCACCGGACACTGGGCCAGCGCCTCGCACACGGAACCCGAGGGCTCTTCTCGAAGCCGCACCCGCCCCATGAGTAGAGCACCTTTTCGGCGAGGTTTTATGAATGACTAACTGTAGGAACTTCAAGGTTTTAAAAATGATTTATATAATCTAATCTTTCATGTACAATTGATTCTGCTAATTTGCATGAGTGTTTCAGATCAGTTTGGGATAATTAGCCATTGTTGAGTGTTTTCCCCCCATCAATTACACTAATTGCTTTTCACGTAGGTGTACAGTGAATATTGATCCCTATTTCTCTCAGCTCACTTGCATAAGCAAATTATGCCTAATCGCCAGCTTAGCACATCATTACACAGTTACCATCAATTTCACAAAAATATACCCTCCCAGACTAATGATTTCTTTGTGGCATTTTGAAGGGCTTTTTAATTGTGATGCTTGAAACAATGCTATAATGTTAAAAAGATATTAAACCCCATGTTTAACCTGATAACATAATGAAGTTCCTGTCTGGAGAGCCGTTTATCTCCGCAGAGGAAGAGTTCCTTGAAACAGGCTGAAAGAACCTCATTACCGTTATTAACTGGAGTGCGCGCACACACACAGGCGGACCTGGAGCGGTGTCGACTCTGAATATTCTTAGCTCCGTCCGTCCAGCTTCCTGTGTCCGCTCCCCTACTGATGCCGTATCTCGGCAGGGATCTGGAGAGGTGTGGGGTTCAAGGGGTCACCCCAGCACAGTTCCGCCTGTCCCGCACGCCCTGCTGGGCCTTCTCGACCTCGGGTGGTTTTCCTGGGCTTTTCCTGCCACTCTTTCCTGGGTTAGGTCCTCCCAACAGCACAGAGAACGGGAAACAACGCAACCTCAAGCTCCTCCTTAGGGACTCCTGCACCGCAGGGCGGACGGTCCCAGGATGGCGCCGCGGAGGGGCCGCAGTTAGCACCGAGGCCCGTGTGCAGCGTGTTTTAAGGCAGCGGGGCAGGGGGGCTGCCTCCCTACGGGAAGCCTAGACACCCCGCGAGTCAGGCGCGTAGTGGGCCCTCACCCCGTGGGCGGGACTTGCCTCATCGGGCCCCGCTGCACCAAGCAGGGGCTGCCACGCGCACCCACAAGGGAAGCAGACGGCTCCCGCTGCTCTGGGGCTCGCGGCTGCGCACAGCGCGGCCGGGGCTGCAGGGGGCGCACAGGATGCTTGGTTCGCTGCGCAGACTCAGTGGAGCGGGGACGGACCCGCAAGGGTCTCTAGACCCTCCCCTGTCTTTTTGACGCCCACATGGGGCGGTGTTCATGCATTATTTTGTTTTACTGGATGTACCCGTTTGTTTTCTTTCATTGGACGGCTTTTTGTTTTGCTTTGTCTTTGGAGACAGCGTCATCTGCAAGCGCGCTGCGCTGGTGAAGTCCGCCCGGCGGCGGAGGAGCCCTGCTGCGCGTCCTCGCTGTGTGGTGCAGCGGAGCTCAGAGACGCGGAGCGCGGGGCCGGGGCCCTAGACCCGGGTCTGGGGTGTGAGCTCTCGGTTACGAGACAGGTGCAGTCTGGGGGTGCGGTGCCCCACATGGCGGCTGCCGTTAGCGATGCCGCACCAAGCACTTGCAAGTCTTGAAGAGTGTAGCTCACAAGTGTTATCACTCACACTCACACTCACACATCATGGTCGTGGGAAGAAGGCACGGAGATGTTAGCGAGCCCTACGGTGGTCATCACGTTGCAGCATCTACATGTAACCAGTCTCCGCATCGTATGCTTTGAACTTACTGAGTTATGTGGCAACGATAGCCCCGCAAAGCTGGGGGAAGTTTTTAAAAGCCGCAGGAAGGGAGACCTATTTCTCTGTGTGCACCGTGTACCAGGAGCCTCCCTGACCTGGGGGCGCGTCGACCAGCACTCCAGGTGTGGCTGCTCCCCCCGGGTGTCCCGGCGGGCGGTGGGCGCCCACGGAACAAGCACAGCTTCCGATCCAGGGCAGACCTTCAGCTGTCGTCACAGGAAGGGAAGAAGGGTGTGACCATGCGAGGCTTTGAGGTCAACCATGTGGGCGGCCATCATCTCACAGCCACCTGTGTGTGTGTGTGTAAATGAAGTCACGATGCTGTGGGGACGCCTCGCACCAAGACATTGCTGTATGTCAGCGCTGTCGCAATGAAAGCAGAAAACACGATGGCACTTTGCACCCCATGCCTTCGACTCAGTTTAGAGTCACAGGAAGTCAGCGCTGGAAGGCCTGACGGAGACCAGAGAGCTTCAGCCACCGCCACCCCACATCCTTCTGATTACCTCCAGTGACGGGAGACTCACCACCGACTGAGGCAGCCCCACTCACCCCCGTTAGACCCACTCACCCCGGGTTCTGCCACTTTCGGAACCGTCAGTGACTCTGATCTCCTCTCCCCCCAAGTGTTAGTTTTGCAGACGACGTGTCCCTTTGTGTTTCTTTCTTTTTTCTGTGATCGATCGAACATTCTCAGAGCTACATGCTCCCCGTAGACAGTCAGGCCTCTCAACGGAGGTATCTCTGGATATATTCTGCGTGTATCTGATGGTCTAGTGGCATTTAAAGTTTGTGTAAAGGAAGGTAGCATTTACCAAAATCATGGAAACAAGACAAAATTCCAAAACAAGCAAAAATCTGTCATTGCCCCTTTGCACAGTTTTAAGAGGCATCGCAAAGAGAAAAATAAATTGCCGTGCATAAAAATAGCTGCATTAAGAATGCCAGTGCAGAGTAATATCTCCTAGAAAGCCCTAACATTGATGCTATCGTTACTCCTTACAGTGTGCATTATAAACTGAATAACTGTTACACGTGAAAACATACCTGGGGATATTCAAGACCTTCCCCCAAAGGCGGCATCACCCAACTACGGATTCGTGACACTCTCCTAGTGTCTGAAAGACGTCGTCCACTCGGACGTTGCTGACAAGTGTGGAAAAGTGACGCAGGCGCTTCAACATCACCCGACACTGGGAGGCGTTTGGGTTCACTTGAAACCACCGCTGCGATGGTGCGATCAGACCCAGCGCCAGGGTCGCTCTAAGGCAGTGACTGTTTCCAGGGTTTCCAAACGTGGAGGTTGCAGCACAACCACGGGACCAGGAGTCTGGGGCCAGGCGCTGCGTCTCCCTTTGAGGGCTCACGGCTGTCTCTGTGCACGGTGTTGTCACCTCCGTGCTGATGGTCTTTGAAGGCCACCTGGTAACCCTTGGATCCGCCAACACCGCATTTCTGACAGCCTGCCAGCACTCGGCAAACACGCACATCCCCACGAGTGTGAATTCCGCATGACGGCAAGCAGACACGCCCCTCTCATTGCCGCAGGGAGGTCAGAGTGTCACATAAAATGGGGTGAGAAGCTGGCTCCGGCAGCTGGGAAAGACAGAGACCTGTCCCCATGGCCATCAGGGGAACACGGCCCCGGGGACACTTTGACTGTGGGACTGTGTGTGTGTCAACGAGTCTCTGTTATTTCAAGCCACTCGCTTTGGGCTGTAGTTGGAGTGTTTTGTGAGTGAGAGACTGAGTGTGCGGCCTTCTGCATGGCCCCACCTTCATGCTGCTTGGTTGTGTGATATCGTCTCTAAGCGTGGGCCTGGCTCATTGTTCCTCCGACGCCCTGGGGCTTGGTCAGGACGGGGCCACCAGCAGCAGCGCTCACGGGCATCTCTGTGCGGCGGCTTTAATGTAGGTACACACATGTCTCTGTCGGGTGTGTGTGGGGGCGGGGACGTCGGGTCACAGAGTGTGGGGGTGGCCTCGGTTCGGAGACGGGGCAGACAGCCCCACGGCCCTGAGGTCCGTTTGCCCGAGGCTGCCCGTTGTCCCAGAGGCTCACTGGCAGCCGACGTCAGTCTTTTCGGTCTCGACGTGGACATCCCACCATCACGCTGCGCCTGTAGGGACCCAGCTGCCTGCGTTCTGAGGCCGCTCCCACTTGGATTCTCCAGCACGCGGTTATCTCTCGAATGATCTAAACCAAGGATTTTGGACTGCAGTGTCTGCTTCCTCTTCCCTATTTAAGTTAAACCTCACAGCGACTCGGCGTGGCAGCATTTACTCACCCCCCTTTCGTGGGCGAAGAAGCTGAGCATTTAAAATATTCACGCCGGGTCGCAGAGCCGTGAGCGGGACGCGCACTGTGTGTGTGAGGGCCCGACACACGTCACACGAACGGCCGTGTGTAGGAACTGTGTGGCCCTACATCACGGCACACACTAATCTATTAATTAGCTGCTCCGTGTGTGTGCGCACGTCCCCGAGGACACACAGAGCCCTGGACACAGAGCTTTCCCTGCCCGTGCACCTGCCCAGGTCTTCAGTCTGTGTCTGCAGTGGTCGGTCAGGCCCCACCAGTCCCCACCCCAGATGGCTGGCCAGCACCCGCGTCCCGGCCACCTTTCCCCAGGAGACCGGTGCCCCCAGGCACCCCCTCCCCACTGACACCGAAGCCCACGCTGAGGGTCTTGCTCCCTGGGGAGAGATGTGTGGTTTTGAATGTGAAATGATCGGTTACATTCTAACAGGAAGATAGTTGGGAGTGGTGTGCAACCACACGGGAGCGAAAACTCCCACGTAAATGAGAGTGGCCGTGTGAAGGTGGTGTGCCGACAGCTGTGCATCGTGGAGTGTGTGTGGGGGGGCGTGGGGTTCTGGGGCCCCACCTGCTTACGGGTCCGCAGGGCCCGAGGGGCGCGAGGCAGGAAGCCCAGGGCGAGCGTCCCGAGGCGTCCCGAATTGTCACAGTGCACAGCCACTGGGCCAAGGGCAGCCTGACGCCCCGTCTGAGGGCACCGGCATGGGTGTCCCCTCACGCGAAACCCCGGTGGCATTTCTCCAAACAGCACTTGGGGACTGTTAGGATTCCGAATGCGGTGTCAGCATTCGTGGTGAGGTCGCCGTCCTTTTGGCATTTGGCGATGCTGCCCATGTAGACAGACTCTGGGCGATGTCCCTGTCCCGGTGGGTGGGGGGTTGATGCAGGGGGAGGAGACGGTCCCACGGATCCAGGGTGTGAAAGAGCACGTCCCCTTCATCCTTGTCCCCTAAACACAGACTGAGAGAATGCAGGGGAACCCTACTGGGCCCTGGCCGGTGGGGCTCAGTGTGTTGGGGGTCGTCCCACAAATTGAAAAGTCACAGGTTCGACTCCCAGGCAGGTTCCCCATGTCCCGGGTGAGGCCCTCGGGGAGCTGGCCTCCAGCGACCACTCTTCCAGGGCCCGGGTGAGGCCCGCCCGGCTCAGCTCAGGAAGAGCCCCGGCTTCATCGGTCGCCTCAGGGGAGCAGGTGGGCTGCCTAACCCCCAACGCCCTCTGCCCTGCGTGCCAGTTCAGTGGGCCCCAAGTTCACAGGTCAGAGGGGGCTGGGGTTCCTCACACGCGGCAGAAGCGACCGCCACCCCGTCGCCCAGCCTGCAGGACGCTGACGTCCACACCGATGCGCGGCCGCCCCCTGACGTCAGCACGTCTCAGCTCCAGCGTTTTTCTCTCTTGGCTCCGCACCTGGCGCAGCCCCGCAGGCGATGGGGGTGGGGGGGTGGGCGGGGCGGACCTCGCCCCCGCGCCCACTCCCGAGCTCAGAGAGGGCCACCCCTTCGCTGGGCAGTCCCACGTGTCGCTGAGGACGGGGGACGCAGGTCCCGGGCAGGAGGTTAGCGTGCTCTCTCCAGCACCGAGAGAGCAGAATGGACGTGGACTCGCCCAGGGAATCCCCGCCCCGTTCCCGAAACCAGGCTTCCAGCAAAAAGTGCAGGAGAGAAAATCGGACCCGCCTTCTCGCTCCTTCCAGCATGTTACCAATTCTCCTTTATGCTCTAAGACACTGTTGCCCGGACTGCACCGTAGCTACTGTGTTGTTTCCTCCTTTCCTCCGCAGACTTGAAACAAAGAAGCACGCGGCTCAGGAAGCAGAGCAGCTGCTCTGTCTCAGCAAACCGTCCACGCCGGGCACACCTCTTGCTGGAGGAAGGGGCGTCTCCTCCCCCGCTGTCCCCTCGCGGGGCTGGGTGGACGGAGGAGGCTCCCCGGGCCCGGCCGCCCTGTCCCCTTCGCCTGGTCGTGGAAGGAGCCGGGCTCTCGCTGTGCTTCCCGTGCCCCTCCGTGGAGGTCGCTGCCGCCGGGGACGCTGGGGCTCCGCCTCCCCGTTCTCACTGTGTATCCTCCGCCCGGTGCAGCGACCCCTGAACCCGCGGCCCTTGCCTTTTCAGCGTCCAGCTGCAGACTTGTCCGTGCGGACCAGACGGCGGTGGGTCACGGGGCAAAGAAGGAAGACGCGGCCATTAGAGATGAGTCACTGCTGGAGGGGGTCGGCCTGTCGGCCTTCCCATCTCTCCTCCCCCCACATCCCCTGCCCCTGGGCCCCTCCTCCAGCCGCGGGGTGCTTTGCACGCCGGCGAGTCACTCCCGAACACAAATTCAGACCTGTGTTTCGTGTACCAAGGGAAGCCACGTGCTGAGAGCCTCGTTCGAAGTTCAGGAAAACCCATCAGAAATGTCTAATAACAGTGCTTCCCCTGTCACTGATGGGAGATGGCGTTCCTGACAGCCAGGGTCCCACAGTGGCGCCGAGCGTGCCCCGGCCCGAGGCTGCGCACTGGTCACTCCGGCTGGTGGCAGGCTCTGCAGCTCCCGGCCGAGCCCACCCTCGTCCTCGGCGACGCCGGTCCTCCCTCCTCTCTCTCTTCCGCCCCCCTCCCCCATCAATCTTACCAAGTCTGCTTCTCGCCTGTTCCACGCCAGGGTCTTTGCTCCAATAAAAAGGAAAATGTAAGAAGTTTTCTCATCCTGGACATACTTTTTACTGCCCAAAGCACAGCACAGAGAATTAAGTTTTCAGAAGCCGAGCGATAAAGAAGGGAGGGAAGGGATGAGGCACACGGAGCTGCCGCGGAGGCAGACTCAATGAGCCGTGGGCGGTGGGGGTTCCTGGTTCTCAATGTCCTTCTTTGGAGGGCGACCGCGTCCCTTTACACGCACATTTGTCTTTATCATTTTCTCTGTTTGTATCAATGCTCCACGAAGATATTGATATCTATTTTGAACAACGCACATTTCCTGTGTAGTTTCTCCGAAACAGAGATAAGACGCTCTTTCCAAAGGTCTCGCTCTCCTAACGCACCAGATGGGAAATCTTCACAGAAGGAAAACGAAGGCCCAGGAACGGGCTGCGGCCGGCGATGGGGCCCGGGGGACACATTGGGACGGAGGTGCGGCACACAGCTCATCTTCCTTCGCCTCGAGCAGCAGCCGTGTCGGCGGCGAGAGGAGTGCAAAGTGAGCGGGGCCCAGCCACAGCCCCCGGCGTGCGGGGAACGGCCGCGCCTGGCACCCCCCGCCGTCCAGGCGGAACAGCCCAGTCCCATCGCAGCCTTGTGAGGAAGGGGCTCGTTAGGCTGGCTCACGTGTCCGCGGAACGTCCACCTCGATACGCCGCCCTTGGTATTTAAGAGCAGATCGGGCTGGAGGAAGCCGCCCGGCCCCCCCTTCCTTGGTCTTTCTGTTTAACCGAAGCCACCAAGTGCATTTACGAGGCAAGGACACTGTGTCCAAAAGGGCGGTGTCATTGTCCTCTGACGCGACGAAACCTGTCTGTGACAGTCTCCATCCAAAGGTCGAGTGAGTCTAATGGCAGTGCCGATCTGTTCAGGGCGCGGCACTCTTGAACTCTCTTAACGGAGATCTCAGATCCCGGGAAAACGAAGGCCATTATGATTCCACTACAGAAGACGTAGTCTGCAGCTAGAAGGGATACCTCATGATGTGGGAAGCTCGTCATCTTGTTTTGCTCAGTGAATAAAAGCAAGGTATGCGGTTTTACGTTTAATGTGCCTTAGATTATGGAAATGTACAGATGCGCAAAAGACCGAACGCCTGTAGACCCAACAGGGGCCGTGATTGTTTTTTCTCAGCAGCCTTCCTGGTGTCTCACATCCCGAGTTTCAGCTCTTTTGATCTCCAAGTAGAGCAACTGTTTCCTTCGAAAATTCAGATTCCGTTGCCTGGATAACTTACCTTTCTGAATGTATCAGCTGATGGGACCCCAACCCTCCTCGGGCCTCACGAAGCCGAGCTGAGCTCCTGGAACAGGGCAGAGTCCCCGCCTGGCAGCAGGGCCTTTCCCAGGAGCGTCTGCTGGACGCCCACGGGGCCGAGAAGGAAGGCCCTGGGCCCCACTCAGAGGGGACTGCACACAGACACACACGTGCACACACACGCACATGTACACACACACTCGCACTTTGCATTAGAAGCGGAAGCTCATCCGTCTTACAGGTTTCCCCCAAATGCCATCCAGTCACAAAATCTCAAAGGGAAGGAATCTTCAGACCCCTCCTCAGTGCCACAGCCCCTCCATGACAGCCCTCCCGCCTCCCGCCAGGCTTGAGTGCTCCCAGCCACGGGGAACTCACTTCCTCCATGGGGCTCGCTCCAGGGCTGTGTGTGCTCTAGACATGGACAGTTGTCACGGGGCCGAGACAAACACAGACCCCCCTAAGTTAAAAGAAGTCCTGTAGCACTCGTTAGGTGGTGGCATTAGGGGTGCTCGAAGTTAAAGTGCAATTTTAAGGTGAGAAAAGGAAACACGTAGAATCCCCTGGCTTTTTCATGTCGACTGCCTTCCTCACACTCAAGAAGCTGCAGGGCTCTGTTGCATGTCAGTAATATGCCAAAAAAAAAAAAAAAGAGAGAGAGATGAAAACAAAAAGAAACTGTCTTTGTGATTGATTTAAAGTGTGTTACTTAACCTGTATTTGATTACTATTTATCTGATAGAATTCATCTCCTTGTTGAGACTCTCTGACAACCACGCATCTATTACTAGATGTTTCTCAACATTTGTGTAACTTTCTCCATCACCTGAGTCTTTGGCCTCGTGTCTTGATCTTTTAAGGATTCAGCTTAAGTGGACAGAGGCCGGGTTACGTTTTTGTTCTGTAGACAATGCGGAAAATAGCCTCACGGAGGCAGGGACATGGACCTCCAAGGTCAAGGGCAGGCCAGTACTCAGCCTGCGGGTCCCGTGGCGGCTGCCGCGACCGACCGTCCAGTGGAAGACGGAGAAGGCCTCGGTCAACACAGCCCGTCGTACTAGCGGACTGAATGAGAAAACACAACACACACTCACATCCACACGTGAAGAAAAAGCACTCGACAGCGTCAGCCTCCATTCATGACTAAAAACTGTTCTCAGCAAATTAGAACGCCGCTCTCGGTCTGTAGCTAGCAGTGTCCACCCTCACACCTTAGGGGCAAACGCCCCCCATCAGCGAGGGCGATCTCTATAGACCCTACGGTCTCACCCCCTATTGATCCCGGCCCCTCCCGGTCCAGCATGAGCAGGAGGGCAGGAAGCCATGTGCGCGGCCTGCAGTGTGAGAGGCAGACACACACGATCCCCAGTGAGCGACATGGTGACTGTCTGTGCAGAAAATCTCAAGGACGCTACAGAGAAAGTTCTTGGGGCTAATCGGTGACATGAGCAGATTTACAGAAGATAACACTGACATGGAAAAATTAATCTTTTTATACACTAACAAAGAGAAATGGAAAACGAAAAATGTAAATGGTGGCATTGACCGTAGACCCTCAAACAGGGAATGCTTAAATGTAAATATGACAAGCTCCATGTAGGATCTGTCTGCAGATAAAACCACAAAATGCCAGTGAAGGAAACCAGGACACCGAACACCCAGTGTCCGTGAAGCCAGTGTTAGCGCAGCTTCCCATGAGGAGCCTGGGACGCCCTGTGAGTCCGTGTCCTCCGACGTGGCCAAGCCCCTCCCAGAGCACGCAAGGGGCCAACCGCCTTTTACGAGTGAACACGGCCCCCGTTTTCCCGGTTCATGGAGTTGCTGTGTCCCACTCTGAGCAAAGCTCGTTGGAGCGAGAGAGTCGTCCCCATGAACACTTTCTGGGTTCAGTGGACGTCTGTGTCTCCCTATTAGGCAGGGAGACGTGGGTCAGAGGTCACGGAAGATCGGAGCGATTTTAACCGGGGCTGCCTTGCGGTTCACCTGCAGTGCGTCCTTGGGAAGTCCCCGACATGCGACTTCACGTGCCATAGAGCAAAGCACCTGTCAGAGCCCTTACGAATCGTGCCAAATGTCCTCCTCGGCTCGTGGACGGACTGCGTCCAGCCATCCCAATCATCTCCGTGCAAAGAAAGCCTTTTCACTGAGTGACGCCTGTGCCTGGTTTCCCTTACCCAGCTTTGCTCCCGGGACGCCCGACTGCCGGGGAGTCGTCATTAGAGAGATTCATACCTTTCCTTGCTGACGCGCTGGCCCTGCTCCCAGGTGACTTCCGTTCCCTCAAAGAACTCGCAGACGTGATTACCTGGGCATCTTAAACACGCATTAGCGTGAGGTTGGCAAAGCGCCTCTCCTTTCCGATGAATAAGGAGGGAGTCCGTTTTTAAAGGAAGCGTCGTCCTTTGCGGATTCTTTATTAATGGTATAATCTTCTTTGTTTTCCCCAAACCAGCTCATCTGCATGACCGAGAGGAGGATTTCTCCATGTGGGAGAGCTCCACAGCCCTGAGTCTGTCCCTGTACACTTATCACAGGTTCCTCGCCTTGGCTAAATCCGGAGGTTCCTCCGAGTCACTCAGCCTCCCCAGCTCTGGCCTACCTGCCGCCTTTGCTGGTGTCGGGAATACAAGTCTGCTGTCCCCAGACGTAGAATTTGGTCATTAACTCTCGGGCCGTAAGAGCTGAGCGAGCGGAGGTGCAACCTAAGACACCAGGCTTCTGTGAGCACCTGACACCCGAAACGCGCTGGGGGCGGCTCTCTCTCTGTGAACCCCCAAACTCCCACAGTGAGGCTGCGGCTGCTAAGAATCGACGTTCGTCGGTTCTGACGCTAGGAGCCTAGAGCATGAAATTCTGACTGTAGCCTAGGAAGTAACTTAGGGAACACTAAATAAGATATGCAGTCACACATTGTGAGATCCTCTGTTTCCATTCCTGACCGTAATTTGTTTCTATGTACGGCGTGCATCTTGAGTGACGCCCGGTTACTAGAGGCAGACCTTCTGCACGGCGCTGGACCGAGAGGGGCTCGCCGCAGCGTTTGCACCAAACGCTTCCGCCCAGTTCTGGTCGCCAAGCCCAGTTCGAATGTCCACTCCGGACCAGACAGGCTGCTACCACGTGGATGCGGAAAGGCGACGGCCCTCCTGCCCTGAAGGAGTTAATCGTTCCAAAGCCAGGACGTGCCCAGGGTGGTCACCGACATGCCGTGAAGCAGGGCACGTTCTACGTTTGCTCAGTGAGGCGCACGCTCAGGGGCTTCAGAGGGGAAAACACTGGTTCTAATCGGGGAGATTAACAGCGATTCCTGGGAGGATGTGACCCGAGGCGGCGCGCTGAGGACGAGCTGGGGCTCAGTGGGCGTGAGTGCCCAGTGGAGGGGCCGCCGGGGAGAGCCGCCCCGTTCCAAACGGAGGGTTGGCAGGGTGTGACGGGGGCTGGGGGTGCGGGGGGAGGAGGTGAACCGTGGGGGCCCGGCTTCAGCACCAGGCAGAGGTTCCCTACCTCCTAAGACAACAAAATCCTCAACAACAGATTCTAGAAAGGACTGGGATGTGATATTTTCAGGGGAAAAAAACCCATACACATATATATTTATACACATAGACATGTAAATACCCATACATATGCAAATATGTGTATGCCTATAGCATGCTATCAATTTAAGTGAGAAACTACTTGGAATGTAGCTGGAAATCTATTCTTCAAATGATCAGTGGCAATATAAATAGGAAACAATATTCATGGCAAATGTAGCCTTGAACGGAACTCTTGGAGCAGTCAGGCACATACATTACGGAATAATTGCACGGTGTTGGAGTTCCAGGCTGTTAGAGAGTGATGCCCCTCCATTTCTTAGTTCCTAGGGTACTAATAGGCTGAAAACGTGGCTCATACGTTCTCAAGAAAGTAGCAAAAGGACTGGAAAGAGAATCTATGCAAATTAGAGTAAGGTGAAATATACTGCCACCGTTGTTTCCATGTCCAACGTGACTATTTTTTTATGAGAACAAGCGTTATTTCTAGCTCTCTCCTGCTCTGGCGCCTTCCACACACCGATGGGGGGGCCTTCCGCTCGGCCTGGCCTCCAGCCCCTTGAGGAAAGGCTGGTCTCTGAACGTCCGTGGGGCGGAGTTACCATTTTCCGTGGAGCCGCTGGCTAAAGGAGGAACTCCCGGGGACCTCCCCGTCTCCCCTGGTAAACCGCCGACCGTGGCCGTGGGCTTGGTCTGTGGATTGCACGCGCAGAGGAGGCCTGGGATCGCTGCCTGCCAATATCGTGCGGTGGGTGCACTGCTAACATTTTTTATGTTTAGCAGTAATCATATTATTTTCCATGTGTTATGGGTGTTTGCGAAGCACTTTGCATTTTTCCAGATGACGTTCTAGGGCAGATGGCTGAGCATCTTCGGGCAAAGACTCTAACACGGCAGAAATGGGGACGGGCGAGCCCACCGCGTCGTCCTTTGTGAGCGAAGCCTCGGATCCGCTTCCAAAAGCGGACGAGGGTAGGCCGACCGACGCCCAAGCCCGCGGTGCCCGGCGGAGCGATGCGGGCTCATTCTCACACAGCCGTTCACTCTGGATGGGCAGCTTCTCCCCAGGGCTGGCACGAGTGTGTGTGTGCACGGTGCAGTGCACGTCCCATCGGCCGGAAGGTTTCCAGCCAGCCAACGTTTCTGAATGCTATGAACGGGAAGTGCCACGCGCTCACTGAAACACAGGGTACGGCGCCCACGCCCTACCGGATGGGGCGCCGTCACCCGGTTCTGTGGAGCCACGTGGAGACGGCGGGGGCAGAACGAGCCAGCCGGGAAGGCTGGGGAGATCTAAGAAGGGAAACGGGGTTGCAGCTGGTGCTGGAGGCTGGGGGAGGCTTCCCCGAGAGGGAATGGGAACCCGACGTGGCAGCATGAGAAAGGGGGGTACACGGAATTAGCAGCGTGCCGTGAAACTGCATATCTTTCCTGTTCTGGGTGGAGCCGTGCCCCACTCTGGCCAGATGTGTTGCGTCCCACCTCCAGGTGCCTGCGACCGGGAGGACTCGGCTGGGTGACGGAGTCTTTGCAGGGGCACCTGAGCCGCAGGCCAAGGAGGGGCTGGACTGCAGTGGGGCGGGCCCTCGGACCAGCGTGGCTGGTGTCCGTGTGAGAAAACAGGAGCACAGGCAGAGACGCATGTGCACACACAGAGAGCACTCTGTGAAGACCCGGGGGAGGGTGGTCCTGTGGCGATGGAGTGAGAGCCGCAGGGTGCCGGTGTGAGCCGGGGGCCTTGCCAGGGGCCAGCAGCCCCCAGGAGCCAGGAGGGCTGGATTCCCACTCACGGCCCCCAGAGGAACCAGTCCTGCCGGGCCGGGGGCCCATGGTGAGGATGTGTGCACCTGTCAAAGGGGAGGACGCCGATGGCTGAGGACACGGAGAGAACCGAGGAGAAGGACAAACTTGAACTAAGGTGGCCATTGTGTGTGTGAGCAGAGAAGCGAGGCTCTTTGCCTGCGGTGACACAGACGGGCTGGGGCTCTGTCTCCGTCTGGGGCGGTCACATTCTCGTACTTGCTGATCAGACAGAGCCTGGACGGCAGAGAAGATGGCAGAGTCGAAGGGTGCCGGCCCTGGCCGTGCGGGACGCAGAGACTGGGTCTGCTGTGCGGCTGAGGGACAACGGGGCCCCCACTGCCTGTCCTTACCCTGCGAGGTCCTCTGCAGACAGACGGACGTGCTATTTGGGACCCCCCCCCCGGGGAAGGCTGTGGGACGTCTGTTCTCCTTTACTGCGAAGGGCTCCACTGACCTCTCCAGAGGGCTTCTCCCTGCCTGTCCAGCAGTTCAAGCCTCCTCAAAAAGACGGCCCGAGTGGGAAGTCCCTTGATGAGGACGTGGACGATGCCTTCGATGGGTGGGCTCCGCAGCACGTGGGAGGTCAAATCCCCATATGGAACCCCCAGGCCAACACGACGTCCACAGACCGGAAACCCGGACTCGGGCCTCACGGGCCCCATCTGGGAAATCTACCCTGGAATTGTGATTCATTCTCGAGCTGATCACTTCACACATGTCATAAGCCGAAGGGTCGCTTGGGAGGGCAAGCTCGGTCTCTTTAATACTAGAGGAGTGTGAATGACAATTAATTTTAAATAGCTCTCCAAAGAAACATTACCTGACGAGAGGTCCTGGAGGGAACACAGGCCTTTTCTTCTGCAACGGCGTGTTTTAATTACTTTCCCTGCGACCTGTAATGATATGAGAAACAATGACTGACGTTGCGTTTGCTACGAAAGGCTTAAGTCAGACTCAGCATTTCATTCGTAAAGGCCCGTAGGGTTTGGTGTCCGGGGGGGGGGGTGATTCAATAAGCCCCCCGTTTGCCTGCCTCTGGACCGCTGCGCAGGCACGGCATGCGGCGTTGGCCAGGTGCGTCCCTGTGCCGTCCTGTCACGCGTGCTGGTGGCGGGATCTGTCTTCTCGTCGTGGGCTCTGCGATCTTCCTTCCGCCCCCGACCACAGCACCTGCACCCAGCGCTCCTGCCCCGCCAAAAAAACTTCCGAAGAGCCTTTGGCCTGGTGACGGACGTCAGCGTAATTGAATCCCCGAGGACCGGTG
>PVKM010014729.1:0-28696 GCA_004027735.1 Carollia perspicillata | reverse complement strand
CAAATTGTCTCAAAAGTCTCCCTGCCCAACAGGGAGATACTGAATTAGATGACAGTCGTTAGAAGCTACAGCAAGTCGGTGCTCTTGCTCTGAAGCGAGGCCACATCAGGACTTTAATACTTCCATTGTTTTTCATACCTAGAGTGTGTTTTTGTCCAGCCACTCACTCCTGCGCCTTCTTACAGGTGACAGTCTTGGCTTTGATGACAGTCGAGCTCTTTGGCATGATGGGCCTCATCGGAATCAAGCTAAGTGCTGTGCCTGTGGTTATCCTGATCGCATCTGTCGGCATAGGCGTGGAATTCACCGTGCACGTTGCTCTGGTACGGGAGACATTGCTGACTTACAACTCTGTGAAAAAGCAATATACTTCCTCTATCTCTCATAGTCTGCAAGTTTGGAACCTTTTCATTTTCTCCGACATTAAGGAACACACCCAATACACGCACTGTGAACAGGCTTCTGACTGGCATATGTGTGCCTAGGAGTGGCTGGAATGTGGCTAGACTCCTTTTCCTCTTAGGGAATCTAAGGAGAAAGTCATCAAAGGCAAACTTGTGTTGGGCCAGGAAGGATCCTGTTTGTTTGGTGTTGTCATTAGTGTCACTGCAGGTCCTGGAGTTCCCAAGACTGGTGGTGGTGGTGGTGTGTGTGAGAGAGAGAGTGTGTGTGCACAACTACACACAGTGTTAAAAACCACAGTAATAAGCAGGGGTAAAATGAGACCACACTCAAAGGTTTATTGTGAATGGCACAATTGAAGGTGAGACAAGTCGCCAGCCGCAGAGACACCCTGGGGCCGGTGAGCAAAGGTGTGGGTGCTCAGTGTGGAGGGGCCGCTGTTCCACTCAGCTCGTTCACCTTTCGGCCTCCCGAGTTCGAGAACTAGGCTTGCTCTCCATGGGAGGATTTTTCCTCTTCCTGTGCACAGTCCCGTGAATGCTTTGTTAGAAGAAATTAAAGTTAAGAAAGAGCCCTAAATCTAAGAGACAAGGCCATCGTCTGTATTTACCAGAGAATTATTCAAATGCCTCATAGTGGCATGTAAGTTGTGGATTACTGGTAGACATTCAGTGAATTTTTATTGACAGAATAAATACTGATGTTTGGAATGGCGTAGCCAGGAAGCCGAGCATTGGAATTTAACTATGTTTGTAGTCTCTAGCGTTGATTTTCTTTGGGCTCGACTTCTCCATGTGCACATCTGTACATGTGCTTCTACTTTGTACCCTCCGTAGCCCACATGCACTGCTCGGGGCCACTTGTGTGCGACTTAGAGTTCATGCACTTTCGTGTTTCAGCAGGAGTATTTTGTTGAAGTTGACCCATTTTATCCCAGTGTATAAATGAAAAAAGCTGATAATGCAGAAACAGCATTCTGTAAATTTTGAGCCTGCCCAAATTACTTTCCTCCATTGCACTGGGAGGAAGGAGAGAAGAAGAGCCCAACAACCCTCAGGGGTGTCAAACTCATTTTCACCAGGAGCCTCATCAGCCTCGCCAAATGTAGAGGGCCTTGCCCCTAGTTAAGGGGCGGTTACATTTATACAGTCCTAAAATTATATTCGGCCCTTTGAAGGCAACTGCAAGGCTGATGTGGCCCCCGGTGAAAATGAATTTGACACCCCTGGCCTAGAACTTAGAGACACATAATTCTAATATCATTTCTAAACACATAACTCAAAAAGGAGGAAACACTGTGTGTGAATTAAGAATTCACAAGTCCCTTTATTGTGATGCGAATGAAATTTTGGTGGCTTACATTGCAAACACTGGCAGGTCTGTCCTGGAACAGACTCTCACAGTGGGAACTGTAAGAATTTAAGGATCATTAAGAGTCAGCTTGGCTTAGTGACCAGCAACCTCTGTTCAGTGCTTCAAGCCCAAATCTTCATCAGGAGACTACTGCACGCAGGACACAGTGTTTTTACCCTGGCCCATGGGTGAACATCTATGTAAAGTGATCGGTTACGCCCTGGCTGGTGTAGCTCAGTGGATTGAGTGCGGGCCTGCGAAGCAAAGGATTGCAGTTCGATTCGCAGTCACATGCCTGGGTTGCAGGCCAGTTCCCAGCAGGGGACACACAAGAGGCAACCATACATTGATATTTCTCTCCCTAACTCTTCGTCTCCAAAGATAAATAAATAAAATCTTAAAAAAATACATTTAAAGTGGTCGGTTACTGCTGGTGGTGAAGTGCAGTCTTCCGTGAATGTCTTCAAGCAGTCAGGGTTCCGGTCAGCACACTGTTTTGGTAACACACATTGAATGTGAGAGGATAAAGCAATTTGACCTTTTGGCCTCATGGCCCAAGTACAACACAAAAGTTACGTGGTTCCAAATGTCTTGGTGCTTTCCTCCCAAGAGAAAAAGGTGTGTAGATTGACCCTGAAGTCTCCTAACTATGCATATGTAGAACCCACTTAAGAGAAAAGTTTGTGATTCATAGCACACCTTGTTATTCTTTTGTTTCTTTGGTCTGTTAAGGAAAAGAACCTGCCTGTGGGAATGTACCCTGCAGTGCATTGTGGCCCTGGGCCTTTAAGGAGCTGCCACTAATCCTCTCTTGTCAGCATGTCTCAGAACAGCCTGAACTTTCAGGCAGAGAGAACTTGTGCCAGGCCCAGACCTCCCTGTTGGGTTCCCGCTACAGGACCAGGCAGGGTGTAACGTAACTAACTCACATTAAATCAGTCCTTGGTCACACTCTCAAGCCAACAGTCTGAAACTTGACAGCCCGATAGACACTGGGCCTTCGTAAAGTTGCCATTTAGTAAAACAGCATTCTTGACCTAGAAGAGTTCTAGAGAACACAAAGAAGACAGGATGTATCCAGATGTAGTCAGAACAAAATTACATTGTACAGTTCTGTGTTTTTCTGTAATACCTCTGTGGTGCTTAGATGTACCACAAGCACATTAGTTTGAACACAGTGACAGAAATCCTAATCTAAGCATAATCACGAGGAAATAAACATCTAGCACCTAGTTGCACATGACACCAAGTTAAGCCCATTCAGAAGTAAGAGTTTGACTATCCAAAAATCCAGCAAAAATGCTATCACTGTCACTACCAGAGGTCTCCCGTCAGAACGGTGTGACAGAATTCAAGTGAGGGAGAGAACTCAACAGTGAGTAGCAGTAAAGGGGAATATTTTGCTTACTTTTGTGTAATTTTTGGTTTGACTTTTAATTTCAGGTAAGTATGCTTTCCATCCTGTCTTATTGATATTCATGATTTACATCAACACCAAATATCCAGTATCCCGAGCAGGTCATTTTAATGTAAGCCCAGATTGAGCCCGCTGAGTAGCCCTGAGGAAGCAGGAAGGTCCAGGGGGTTCTGTAGAGGCAGATTAAAGTAGCTTGCAGGATTAAAGACAAAGCTGACCATGACCAAGTCAGGTCCAGGGCTCTGATCATCTCCACTCTTCTCACTGCACAGGCCTTCCTCACGGCCATTGGTGACAAGAACCGCAGGGCTGTGCTTGCCCTGGAGCACATGTTTGCACCTGTCCTCGACGGGGCTGTTTCCACGCTGCTGGGAGTGCTCATGCTGGCAGGATCGGAATTTGATTTTATTGTCAGGTAAGCAACAATAGGGTAAATCATTCTTATTTGCTCATGTGATCTCTCTTGCTTATTTCCTTCTGTATGTGGTAGATGAAAGCATGTCTTCTTCCTTATGGCTCAACTTGCCCCCATCTTCATTGAGGTATAACTTATAATTGACAAATAAAAATCATGTATATTTAAGGTGTACAGCATGTTTTGATTACCACAGTCTGTGATGCCACTTTCTTTTGAGTTTGTTAACTCGGATGTATGCTGAGAGGTATGAGGACAAGCTCTCTGATAGGGCCATCTTGGAGAGAGAAGATGGAGGGTTCAGGGCCAGCAGCAGACACATCACAGCTCCAGGCCAAAGGTCACCCAACACTCCATGTACTGGTATTCTAGGCTAGAAGTCTCTACAGAAAGAGATGACAGTGATTGCCACTAACTGACTGAATTTGACCTTCACTTTTTCAAAGCTGTATCAAGGAAAACAAACATACAAATACCTTAAATTGTTACCTAGATTTTTTCCATTTAAGAACTAAAGATAATGTGCCCAGATTTCAGATTTGAGTTCCCACTAAGATTTAGGATGCATTTAATACTTGACTTCGGTGTCAAATTTTGGAAATCCAAACCTATTTTGAATACTTCTCTTTGTAGCTAAAGGCAAGGAGTTTCTGATGGATTTAATGAAGAATAGGACTTGGGTTAAGTATGAAGAGAGCAGGTTTTCCTTTTGAGAACAGCACGGTGAGAGTTTGTGTCTCTGAAGGGCCACTGCTCTCTGTGGAGCGGGTGGCAGGAGCATTGCTGCGGACACAGTAGTCCAGGGCTAGAACCCAATGTGAGCCATGGCTGGATTGTTTGCGCTGCTTCAGTAATCTGGAGGGAGAGTCCAGAAAGGCTTTGCTGGCACATGTGTGTGTCCATCTTGATAGGCCTTTCATTTTCAAGTATAAAAAAGAGAGTTTTCAGTTTTAGCTAGTTTATTATGAAAAAAAAATCAGTCTGCAGGCATAACCCATTGGACGGTTCAGCATCGTGGAGCTCTAGCATTCCCAGAATGAGAGCCAGTTTGCTCACTGTCATTTGGTATAGGGTGAGTGAAAAGGTGAGATACCTATTCCAGCATAGACCACACTTCTCAAATTGTAAGGTGCTTTTAATCACCCACAGCTCTTTGGAAATGCAGACCGGATCTCATTGCTGGTGGGAGTGTGGGGAGAAGACTGCATTTCTAGCCAGATCCCAGGTGATGCCCAGACCTCTGGTGCCAACACAGATTGTTGATCGGCTAACAAGACAATTAGTATTTCTTGTTTACCATTACCAAATAGATATATGCCTTAACTAGAATAAGGTTTTGATTTGGGTTTTAAGCTCTTAATTTGACTTTGCTTTACTTCTTTTGCATGCATTTATTTATTCATGCATTAGTGGCTGTTTCTTTATGGTATAAAGAGCCCTATGTCAAAAGAGTTTCTTCTGTGTAACTTCTCATTCAACACAATATGAAAAGCACCTCATAAGTACATTTTACACAACAGCAAGTAATGTGGGCCCCATCCCCTTCCATGTAATTTTCAAGGGAGGAGTTCACAGCCATTCAAACCATGGGAAATGCAGGGTATGACAGGATCTCAGAGCCAAGGAAGCCACGCAGAGGAGACTTAGCCTGAACCTGAGCAACCAGCTGGCACCTGGATGGAGGGCAAGAATCCCAGCTCTCTCATCCAACCCGCAGCTTCTTGTTCTGTCCCAGAGATATCAGAGTTCTTATTTCAAGCACTTAAAAGGGTGTCCCATTTTCTAGAACTGGATGGATTAACCTGATAAAGCCCTCACTAGGGTCGACTAGATGAGCAGACATTGTATACACTAAGCGTCAGAAATCTAATTGGTCTGTTTATTCTACAGTTAGATGGATGGGATGCAAATGCCTTAATGCCTGCTGCTGATATACGCCTCTGCCTAAAGTTCCTGCAGTTTACATTAGAGCAAGACTGTTGGCTGCTTGGCTTCTACTAATGCAACTCAGAAGTTTCTAGTGTTTACAATAGCTTTGAGGCATTTGTATTTTTATAGGGATTCTCTCTCCTTTCATCTAATGTCGAAACACATATAGAAATGGCAAAGTTTTGAGCCTGTTCTGTTTTATGATCAAGAGGACCATTAACAGATGGATATCTTGCCCTCGCTCTTCCCAGAATATCCTGAGCTCTGCCCCTCCCCCGGTCCACTTCCACCAAAATTGCCCTAGAAATTATTAGTTACAGAAACACACACTTGCGTGGAATCTGTTTCTCCCCCTCCCTCTCCCCATGTGTGGAGTGTCCGCCAGTGGCTTCCCCAGCTGACAGGTTTACCTTGGTATTCATGAACGATCCCAGACCTTAGCCCTCAGCAGTGGGAAAGCAGGGCCACTTGTGCACTCTCCTCTTCTTCATGCTGCTGCAGCCTTTATGTTTGAATTGGCTGGCGCAAATCAGGAGTATTCAGAGATGCTAAATTGTTCAACAAAAGATTGGCCAGAGAGCAGCCCCATCACTGTGGACCACCCTCCCCCCACCAATGCCCCAGCAGCCACAGAATGGGCAGTGTTTTCTTTGCAGAGAGCTGGTTCCCCTGTTCTAAGAATGGTTGCAATTGGAGCTGTTTGGTTAAACTGGAACTCACAGAATTCTACACAGAAAGTCATGATTAATGAAAGCACAGGGAAAGCCTTACCTGATACACTGGAGATGTAGAGATTTCTGCTCTCAGATGCAGAAGCATTTCACAGTGGATTAGCTGCTGCACAAGTGGGCTGCTTTTCCTCCTGTGCTAAATTGTTTAAATTCTACACCCTTCACTTCATTTGTTTGCTTCTGCTGAGTTTTCATGGACGGGGCCCCTCTGCATTGTATTTGTGCTTTCAGTCTGCTCAGCCATTCAGTTCGCATTCCATATTTTTGTGTTTGTTTAACACATTCATAAATAACATTACATGCCATGGGATTTCAGCAAATTAACAAACCAATTTTTTTTCTCCCTCCCAACTTTGGGTTGTGGAATGCAGCCCTCAAAATCTTAAGGTAAAAAAAAAAAATCTGTTGCTAAATTTGAACTGTAATTTTGTAACAACCTTTTCACCTATGTGGGTCTTGCTAATTTTTGGCTTATGATGTGCTGTAATGTTTGGGCACTTGAATGGTAGCTTAATGTATCTTTGCCACAGTGAATATTGGTTTCCCTTTTATCTTCAAGGTATTTCTTCGCTGTCCTGGCAATCCTAACAATCCTGGGTGTTCTCAATGGGCTGGTTTTGCTTCCAGTCCTGTTGTCCTTCTTCGGACCATATCCTGAGGTCAGTTACTGTGCCGGGCATAGTGTGCAGTCTTCTGGCTTGCCTGAATGCTGTTTTTCCTGGTGTCACTCTTCATGTAGATATTTAGGTGTATCCACACTACTGATGATTTATTTACTTTTTCAGTAAACATCTCAATAACTATCATTTTTTTCTCTTCAATGTAATAGTTTTGGGGTTGCAGTATTGGTTTTTCTGTTTTGTTTTTTAAAACCAAATGATTGGCAGCCTGTGTCCTGTAGGTCTATGTCAGTGAAGCCTTTTCCACTCAAGTGGACTATCTGGGCTTGAACAAGAGTAAGGGCCCCACCTGCCTTTCCAGTGTGTGAGAGCGGAGGGCACTTCTTTTGCTGCAGCTGTCCAATCTCCAAGTCTTCCTCAAGTGTCAGAGGGTGGGGAGGGGAATACAACTTAGTTGGGGGTGGGGGAAGGGCAGAGACCCCCAAACAATACTGTTCTTTGAACTTTGAGTATAGCCAACAGGTAAATGGATGATGGCATTTTAATATAGAATCGTCCTAAATAGGTATCTCCAGCAAACGGTCTGAATCGGCTACCCACCCCTTCCCCTGAGCCGCCCCCCAGTGTGGTCCGGTTTGCTGTGCCCCCCAGTCATGCGAACAACGGGTCGGATTCCTCTGACTCGGAGTACAGTTCTCAGACAACGGTGTCGGGCATCAGCGAGGAGCTTCGGCAGTATGAGATGCAGCAGGGCACCAGGGGTCCTGCCCACCAGGTGATTGTGGAAGCCACAGAGAACCCTGTCTTCGCCCGCTCCACTGTAAGTCACCCTCAGGGGCTGCCCATCCCTGCTCTGGGCAGCAAATCTGACAGTCAGGATACAAAGACAATAATAGAGATTAGGTGGGATCATTCGAAATTGCCAGTATCTGACTCTTCTTAACCTGTAAAAGTGGCTGTTTCATGTAGTTGGATCTCACATGGATCCAAAAAGGAAGAGGCCAGGAACAGTAAATACACGGAGCAGGGGCCTGTATCGTCTTTGGGCTGAGTACAATTTGAGCTGAAGGGCCAGTGATAAAGCAGGCCTTGCCTCTTTCTTTTTCTTTTTTCCTAAGCTGCATGTTGTTTTAGCATGATACTTTAAAAAATGGAGTGGGATTTTTATTGCTAGCAAAAGGGATACTTTTTTTTCTCCCACTTCTGTTACCTTTAATTGTCCTTAGTACAAAATTATTTCCATTATTATTGTTTAGGATTTTACCACAAGCTTTTGTGGCTCCAAGTATGTATTCTGGGTGCCTAAGAAGATTAGCCTTCAGTAATTCAGGAAAGCTGGGAGCCTGGGAGCCCCGGACTCCTCCTCTGTTCTGTGCTCCCCACATTGTCTTCAGGCCCCCAGTCCTAGAGCACAGCCCACAAAACCCAGGGAAGGTCCTAAGGCTCATATTTATCCAACCGAGGGCCTCCTGCTGTCTCTCTAGGAAATGGGTATTCCAGGCCGAGGCTAGAATGGGCCTTCCTTGAAAGAGAGAAGGGCCAAGCCAACCAAATAACCTAAATTCTCCTCCTCTTACCCCCTGGGGTGAAGCCTGCTGAGCTGCAGTGTGAATCTGGTTTTGTTCAGTGGGAGCCTAAAATAGGTACAAGCTGAATGACTTTGAAGTTGGTCACGGTCCTTTTGATTGATGTGGCCACTGTGTTGCTCCATACTTTGTATAGAGACCCAGAAACCAGATTCCTAACAACCAGACAGAGCAGCGCTGCTCCATGGAACTTTCTGCAATGAAGTAAATGTTGTCCACAGTCACATGTGGCTGTTGAGCACTTGAAATGCGGCTAGTGAGACTGAGAAACTGAGCTCTGAATTTTAGTTAATAAAAATGTAAATAGGTGTATGTCCCTCATGGCTACCATATTCAATAGCATAGGTGAAGACTGTTCTGCCAGCATCTGGTATTTGGGTGAACCACAGCCAGGTGCTTGGCCATTTTAAGAGAGGAGTTGGGGTCTGGCCTTTCTGAGCAGGGTAGGGTGGTGGACTCTGGGAGGGAGGCCACTCATATACTCTCCGACCATCACCCTGCATTTATGGGCAGCAGCCATATATGTCCAGGCAGCTGTGTTGGGGAAAGCCTGGACATGGGTTCCAAATAAGGAACCTGTGCCATGGCTCCTGTGCCATGTCGTGGAGGTTCTAAGACAATGGGGTTTTTTCTTTTGTGAGTGGAAGGCCTTTGTAGGCTTTCCTGGGCCTCTCCCAGCCATTGTGGGGTTGACTGAGTTCTTGATTAAGAAGAGCTTTGTGTGGGTGGCCAGGCAGAAACTGGAGCCAATAAGGGAGGGCTGGGAGTAACAGGGTGATGCCCCCCCTGGAGTCAGCACACAACCTGCTTTAACCTGCCCTCACCTTCTGCAGGTGGTCCATCCTGAAGTGAGACATCACCCGCCCTCGAACTCTCGACAGCAGACCCACGTGGACTCAGGGTCCCTGCCACCCGGTCGGCCGAGCCAGCAGCCCCAGAGGGAAGCTCCCAGAGAAGGCTTGCGGCCACCCCCCTACAGACCACGCAGGGATGCTTTCGAAATGTCTACTGAAGGACACTCAGGCCCTAGCAATAGGGACCGCATGGGCCCCCGGGGAGCCCGCTCTCACAACCCTCGGCACCCGGTGTTCACTGCCATGGGCAGCTCCATGCCTAGCTACTGCCAGCCCATCACCACCGTGACAGCCTCAGCGTCCGTGACTGTTGCTGTGCACCCTCCACCCGCCCCTGGGCCCGGGCGCAACCCCCGAGGGGGGCTGTGTCCAGACTATGAGGACTACCCCCAGACGGAGTCCAGGCTGTTCGAGGACCCTCATGTGCCTTTTAACATCCGATGCGAGAGGAGGGATTCCAAGGTGGAGGTCATAGAGCTGCAGGACGTGGAATGCGAGGAGAGGCCCCGGGGCAGCAGCTGCAACTGAGGTATGTGAGGCCAGAGGGACACAGAGAACAAAGCTCCTTGGGGTTTCTGGGGCCTGGAGGCCCCTGGCTCTAGCATGTCCCAAACTGAACGCTGGCGACCTCTGATCCTCAAGGCAATGCTGCCATATCTAAGCTCTGTCATCTTTGGGGAACCAGTCTTGTCCCAAGTTGGTTCTCTGCCTGCACTGTTAACCTGTTGAGGGTGAGGGCAACTTAACAAAGATGCTAACAGCTGCACCTTTCACCCATTTTTCAGTCTTTGTGAAAGCGCCCTACAGGTATGGATGCTAAGCACACAGACAGCTCAATGAATGGTTGTAAAGGGAATACATCGAATGTCACCAGCCCCTTAAAACCCCACCCACCTGCCCTCACTCAGCCCCCACTGTCCTGAGTTCTTATACAGGTGTGCTCGGCCTGTTAGTGTGCTTCATGAATACGGACTCATGTACCCGTTCCTTAGTTTGACTTCCTCTTTTTTCTTTTAAAGGATGAGTAAAATCTGAAGCAACGAGGCCAAAGATTGGAATCCCCCCTACCCACCCAGAACTGCTTGAAGAGAACTGCTTGGAGATAGAAGGATGTACTGCACCAGAACTGCAGTCCATTGTTACTGTAACCAATTGTATTATTTTGTGAAATATTTCTATAAGTATTTAAGAAGTGTACACATATGTAAATACGAAGAAATGGATGTAAAGTAGTGTGATCTGGGGCTTCTCCCCTGCTGCCCAGAGCACGCAGTGGGGCCACTGCAGCAGGCCCCTCCCTGTTTGTACATTGGCCTCTGTGCCACGACCAAGCTTAACTTACTCTTAAATTTCAGCATATGTTGCTGCTGCTTAAATATTGTATAATTTACCTGTATAATTCTATGCAAATATTGCTTATATAATAGGATTATTTTGTAAAGGTTTCTGTTTAAAGTATTTTAAATTTGCATATCACAACCCTGTGGTAGTATGAAATGTTACTGTTAACTTTCAAACACGCTATGCGTGGTAATTTTGTTATTGTTTAATGAGCAGATATGAAGAAAGCACGTTAATCCTGGTGGCTTCTAGGTGTAGTTGGATGCGATGCTCCTGTTTGGCTGTGTATGTGACATCTGTATGGTTTCCCAATGTACTGTACTGTGATTTTTTTTCTTTTTTTTTTTGTTTCTTTCACTGTCCATAACCTTTAGTGGGTTCTGCCCTGGTCAGGCTGGAAGAGTCAGGATGCTGTTATGGCCTAGTGTTGGTGGGGGCCAGCTGCCCCAGACTTCACCTCATCCTTCGGCCAGGCTCAGGTCAAGTCCAGGGCATCTCCTAAGATCATTGGCTGCCATCCAGACACCCCACTCATGTCTCAGAGGAGATAATGTCTTTCAGTGGATCTTTGTGGTGGATGTTGGAACCTCAGGGTATAGAGCTAACCTTTGTTCATCTTCATTATTGTTCAAGAATGATAGAGCAGGCCTAGTGGAGGGCATCAGCTGGGCCGTGCGCATATTGGCCTTCATTGTACCTCTCAACACACACACACACACACACACACACACACACACAGTGAGAGTAGATTAAAAATGTTTTGGAGATGATGACCCTGCTACAGATTGAAAAACCTATTCCTTCTTGGCCCACAATAAACCCAGAGGTGATGTTTTGAGTCTCTACTATTTAAATTCCCTTTCTTACTAAATTGCACAGGTGGTTGGGCTTTCTGGATGTGTTTGCATTTTAAAAAATAAGAGAATATCTAGGATGGTGAAATGGGGTCAGAAGTGGTGTAGGCTATGAACTTTGGAAGGATCCTTCTCTGTGTGTTTTTATTAACATGGGTGCACACTTCCTAAATAAATCATTTCCTCCCTATCATCATTATTAGTGTTCTTTTCAGTGTGACGCTTATTGACAAGCAGGGAGATGCTAATTGCATACAGTCCTCTGTAGAATGGATATGGAGGCAAATCTCTCAACCAGGCATCACTGTTAAAGGTTTACTTCTGTATCAATTCTGTTGTCTTGCTCTGAAAGGCTTGGACTTCCTCAGCTCTTAGACAGAGACCAGTATGTTGGGAAGCACTTGGCACCCAGACTAAGCTACTACAGGAGTGCACGAATGGCAGCTCCCATTACACCTTCCTATTTAACATGGAAACCCTTAATCGAAAGGCAACGGGCCCCCAGTAGTCCCAGCAATGCCGTGACCTCAGACCCTAAACTCATAACAAAACTAAGACAGCAGTTGGAAGCCACCTGTGGATGCCAGGTGTGTGAATCAATTTATCAGGGGCCCCGGCAGCCCCACTGCTACTGTTTGGTGTCTCTGTTAGCCACACTGTCTACCTAATAGCCAGCTCTACTCAGAAGAGTTATATGTCCTGTGTTCAGGAGAGAGTGATGCAAAATTCTGAGGTCTGCTTCCTTCTGGCTCATGGTGTGCCCTTGCCCCTTTCCTGAGCCCCCCCATGTGGTGCATGACAGCTCACCCAGCCCCTGCTTTCTGCACAGTGGAGAACCTTCTCCCATAGTCACATTGGCAAAGGGAGAACACGGGGCTAGCTGGCAACTAGAATTTCCCTCTCTCTCTTAAATAGTTTTATTTTGTCTGTCTTATTTGTTCATTTGTATGTTTTAACTTTTTTAAAAGAAATCTTTGCTGATATTTATAATTTTGTATCATAAGAATGTTTTCCTACAGTATTTGTCATGCCAGTTTATAACAAAAAATGCAGGGATTTTTATTTCTATTGGAAACACTATTACAGCTATGTTTTACTTTTGAACAGAATTTTTATTTGTATAGAGTGCTTACTAATGTTAAATAGTTCAGAGTATATAACATTTTCATTAAGGTCTCATGGTAGGTTTTAGTGTAAGGAGTTTAAAGGAAATATTCAAACTGGGTCTCATTGTCTGCCAATTTTGGTAGAAATGGGTTTGTGTCATTTCAGTTACAAAGATAAAAGTATGCCATATAATTTATTTATATGAAAATTTATTTTTGTAGTGTACATAGTAGTCATCAAGTCTTTTGACAGAAGTATATTTTTAAAGAATTTATATGTGATGAATCCATAATGTCTGGAACTTCGCTGAGACGTGAGTGGGGCACACTTTTCATTGTAAAGTACAGCAAGAAAGAGAAAATGATTAACAGTGTGAAGAGAGTGAAATTGAGTGAATATCCATGCAATTGTGAAATGTGTATTAGTTACCAATTGTGACCTAGTGTGGTTCTCATTTTAAACCTTGGAAGTCGAAAATGTACAAACTCTCTAAATATTAATGTTCAAACACTGATAGAAATTCTAACATGAATAAAAAATAATATAACTTGTTGGTATATCTTTGTTTTTAGAATGTTTTTTAAGTAAAGTATGTTATGAAGGCAGTTAGTGCCATCGTAAACTTGTAGTTTTGTGTTGCCACCCATGTTAAACACTCATTTTTGTTCCACATCATGGAAGCATTGTTGGTATAAAGGTAGTTCTATGTGTCTATTTTCTGACACTAAGAAAGTTCCTGAATTACTATTCAACACCGCCCCTTCTGTCATCTCCTTAACATTCTTATTTTTTATGTGATGCCTAATAGTTAGAATACTTATAAAGAGAAATTCGATGATTTATAAACTAAATGAACTTAAAATATAGCTGATAATATGGGGCTGCTGGACCAGATATAAAATGTGATTTTCTGATCGTTTATGATTTTCATACCTTCTCTTCAGTAGAGCCATGGGGGAAAATCAGGCCAGGAATATCCCTACTGGACAGCCGGAAGCACAGAGTGATGGGGAAGACCTAAATTGCTACAAGTATGTGGCAAGAGGTCAGCAAACTGCAGCCCATGAGCCTCATGTTTTTGTAAAATTTTATCAGAAGACTCATTCACATACAGATGTCCATAGCCACTTTCAAGCCACACAGGTAGAGTTGAGTAGTTGCAACAAGACTGTATGGCCTGTGAAGCCTAAAATATTCTAATTGGCCCTTAAAGAGTTTGCCAACCCATTTACGACAAGGTTGTGATAGGCCAATGATGTTCAGGTACTGCAAAGTCCACGAGTGTGTAGCACTGGCCTGCCTTGGAAACTTGATGAAAAGCAGGGTGTCCAGGACCACCCCAGACCAACTGAATCAGAATTTTAGAAATCTTTATTTAATGAGCTGTCCTTGTGGTTCTGATTCACCACCAGAGGCTATCCCTAAATTTTTTCCAGTTGATTGTGGCCATGATTCTATAATTTGACTCAGGCTATATGGCCAAGCAGGCTAGATCTGGAAACAACATAAGGATCCAAACTCTCTATGGTCGTTCCACAAAAACACATGCTCATCTGCAGGAAAGAGATGAGACCCATGAATTCTGCATTTGGGTCCAGAGAGAGGAATTCCCTTTTAAATGCTCTGCCACCACCACGGGTAGGGCAGGACCTCACTGGAGGGTGTGGGCCCCTGACCTAACAGGCAGGAGAGGGAGGTCCATGCCAGGCCTGAGCCTCTTGACCTCCCCACTGAGAGAGGGTCCCAGTTGACCCATTCTGACTTGGGGAAGTCACTTGAAACCTTGGACCTCTGTCCTCATCTGTACATATATTAAAGATGATGTGTGTCCCTCACTGACTTCTGGAGGCTGAAAGCAGTGATGGCTGTGATGAGGTCCAGACAAGAGAAGACATTAAAAGTCAAATGAGAATCAGAACAACCTCTGAGGCTCCCACGCTGAGTTCTGGCTGAATCACCAACTCGGCCTCTTAAGAGTTCCCCACCTCTAAGGTGATGTGGACACTCGCACAGCAACATGAGAGTTACTATGAAGAGGTCTCTTGAGCCCCTCAGGACATTGAGGAAACATTACATTAGCAGAGTAAAATGGTCATGTAATACAGTGTCCTCATTAATGGATATTTTACCTGGACAAAATAAAATACTAAGCAGCTTTTTCTGTCTTACAGCCTCATCCTCCTGCCTCTTCCTGATACAATCATCAATCTGTCCCTAAGCCCTTCAGCAGTGACTTTCACACATAATGGTCACTTGGGTTCATTCAAAGTCATGGAGGAATATGTACTCCCTGAAATTGAATATGGAAAATATTAATTGTGTTAATTGGAATTCAAATTGAAAGACACTTTCTTTTTGATGTGCTTTATTCCACCAAAATGACCATTCATTGCCATCTAATCTTATGTTCTTTATAAATTACATATACCTAAGTAAGCTAACTTAGTTTTCATGTTGGCCTATGGAAAAGTTTTTCATCAGAACTGTGTCCCAAAGTCTGCCATATTTATTCAGGACTTATGTAAACATAAGGCCCCATTTTTTTTGGCACAATGGACATATTTAACAGCTTTGGGAATGCTGTATGCTGTTCAATTTCGGGCAGCAGCCACGTTGATGTAAAGGCAGGTGTTTCATTTTTAGTAACTGGCAACTGACCTCCCAAAAGGAAAAGAGGAGATGACCTATTAATCATCTAAAAAGAATATTTGCCAAGTTTTAAATACTTTTAATGAAGGTTGCACATAGTGAGAACACGCCTCAAACGGGAATCTGTTTAATTGTTCGCACTGTTGTGATGGAGGGCGTGTTGGGCACCGTCTCTCCCTGCCAGGAAATTGCAACTGCTGGCACAAGGCTGTCGAAGGCAGGGTTTGCACACATCCTCTGCAGGGATTCCCTCTGTTGAAGCAAAGAAAACAGGGCCTTTCCATTGAGGTGCAGAGAAGGGAATCGACCTTGTAGAGTGCATTTGCCTTGACAATGAGATACCCCTGCCCGCAGTACCACCCAAAAGAGGAAAACACAAAGTCAGGTGAGCCCTTTACAATCCTTTTTCCTAGAGAGTTCTCTTCATCTGCTTCCTGTCCCCAGGCCTGGAGGGTGAGGGTGCAGGAATGTGAAATGTAAGCTACTAACAAGGCAAAAAACAGATAAGAGTTCACACTAACAGAAGTCCAGGAAATACATGTCAACAGCACCATCTTTGTACACAATGACAACAGCTTATATTCTTGTGGTGTGGGGTGGAGGGAGGTGGATAAGAGCCTGTTTTATTTTTATAAGGAAAATAATCATGTAGATGGTGGAGAACTTGATGAACAAGTTCTGACTGGTGAGTTATTATATAATAACGAGGATTGCAGCATTAAGCCCAAGTCAAGGTGCCAAAAGAAAGATCTTGGTAATTACCAAGTTCAAGCAGCAGCAGCGGTAGGTAGACTCCTGCTGAGAGCCTCTTGCAGCAAGAGAAGCAAGATGAGGCAAGAACAGAGCAAAGCAGGATGCTCTGTGCTGTGGATTGAGAGAATAGCCATCCATCAGACGAGACATGGTCAGGTGTCCAGAAAGTGAGTCTGACACTGGAAAAGACCATTAAAATGATGAAAATGTATGAAGAAAAATAAGGGTGGAACAGAGTGCCAAGAGACAAAGACTTCCTCCTTCAAAACATCCATAGCTGCCAGAGCAGTTGCCAGCCCCATAATATTTGAATACTGTGACTACAGAAGTGTCAAGAAGCACACCTGGGCCTTCTATCAATGAGTGCTTTTTTCTTTTCCTATACAGTTCCCACCTCACGTGGAGTCATGGAAGGTTGCACCAATCATTGGAGTTTATTGTGAATCCTGGAAGCTGTATGAGAGTTTGGTATCTTTTATACAAAAAATCTGGAGAAGTGATATGACGTGCCTAACATTAGCCAACACCTTCAATAGTGAAGTCAGTTTAGAACCTGTATCTAGTCCAGTCTGCTGTTATTCTCTCTCATTGCCCTCCTTCCCTCCATCTCAGTTGTTTGGCATGTCAACTTCAAAGGTATGGGGTACTGCTGTCTGCAGTCAACTACCATAGCAAAATAGCGAAAGAGTGTCTGGGCTTCTCAGCCGCGAAGTGTCCACAGACTATATGTCTGCTCTAAAGGCGAGTAGCTGCAATGGGGGAAGCAATTAGTGAATCTCTGAACCAGCCTTCTGATTACATTTCAATTCCAAAAGCTAATTGGCTAAAATGTTCCTCCTTAATTAGAAGCAATTAATATGTGAAACTGTGTTTGCATTTCACAAGAGAGTTTGCATTTCATGATCAAAATCTCGTAGTTCATTTACTAATGGTCTCTAATGGCCTGTAATCATATAGCACACACAGTTAAGGTGGGATTTCCAAAATATAAGTAGGGGAAGATGACTGAATTTATGAACTATCTTTCCACTGCCAAGGACATAGCCTGCATCCACCTTGGACTGCAAAACACACATGCTTGCCCAAACACACCCACCTGCACAAGAAGTCCTGACCTGTCAACTTTGACCACTCCTGAATTTCCTTCTCTCTATCATCATTCTCTCAAGACCTGTTCCCTCTGAGAGGACTCTCTCAGCACCAATGCCAACAGGAGTACATCCAAAATACAGAGTCTAATGGTGGAGCCCTACCCTGGGTCCTTCCTTGGGTAGCCACAGTACTGGTATAAATAAACAAACAAACAAACAAACAAACAAACAAACAAAATAACCATACCATTTGTTATGCAATATGTGTCAGGTCGTACATAGGTGATCTCACCAAACAAACCCAATGATATCAGCAGAGATTCAAAATGAGGGAAAAAGAGCACTAAAATGCAGGAGGAAATAGAGAAAGATGAGGAAAAGGAGGCAAGGAAGTAAGGAAAAGAATGAAGCAGCAGAGAAATTCAGAATTGTGTGGGTGAATTAAGAAAGAGAGAAGAAGGTGCCAGCAGAGTCGAGGTCATGACAGGAATTCCTCACCACACACCGAAGTAATTTTATGGGAATGGTGGTATTCTAAAACCAAAGTGGGAAGGTAGATTATAAAGAAACAGTGCCTTGCGAGATTGACTGTCCATCTCGGTGGCTGCTGCGGGTTGGGAGCCATCTCACACCTGAGGCAGGAAGATGGTGGCCACAGAGAAGATGAAGCGTCAACTCCAGATTCCAACTTGTTATGAAAAGTGGGAAGTATATGCTGGGGTAAAAATACATGCTGCCTAGTGGGAATGATCAGACAAGGCAAAGCCAAACTGGTTATGGTTGCCAGCAGCTGCCCAGCCTTGAAGAATCTGAAATAGAGTGCTATACCACGTTGGCCAAAATGGGTGTCCATGACCACAGTGGCACTGATATTGAACTGGACCCAGTGTGCGGAAATACCACTGAGCATGCGCACTGGCCAACACTGATGTAGGTGATTCTGGTATCATTAGAGGCATGCCAAAACAGACCGGTGAAAAGTAAATCATCTAAAACTTTTATTTAATAAAACTTGCCAGAGCTTGATTTAAATACACACAAACATGCACATTCACACAAAGAGTACGTTTGTTTTATGTGCTACTTTTTTTCCTCTTACTTTCATTTTCCAAAATGTTAGAGTGATAGATGTATTTAGAGCAGGGGTTGGCCAACTATAGCCCACAGGCCAAATCCAAACATCACTTGTTTTTACAAATAAAGTTTTATTAGAACACAACTACACCTATTCTTTTATGTACTGTATTGTCCACAGTGTTTTCATGCTACAATGGCAAAGTTGAGTTGCTGTGACAGAGAACATATGGCCTACAAAGCCTAAAATATATGCTACCCAGCCCTCAGAAAAAAGTTTCCCACCCTGATTTAAAGTAATCCCTCCAAACCGAACAAAGCATCCACTCAGGAAGAGGAGGGGCAGGCTGCTGTGGAGACAAGTGATGCCCTTTCTTGCTACTTTTCTAACACACTTATTATTTCCTCCACCTGGACTGGACATTTGTATTCCAGATAGACACCCGGCTCACTCCATCATTGAGTTCAGGTGTTTGTTAAAACGTCACCTTCTCAGGGGATCCTGACTGGCCACCCAGTTTAAAATATCAAATACAACCCCCACCCCACCACAGCACATCCTCTCTCCCTCTTCCACCTAATTTTAATATGATCTAACAACCTCTATATTTTACCTACTTATTTATGTCCTATCTTATCCTACCAAAATGTTAGCTCTTTGAAGACAGGGATTTGGGGTTATGGTATACACCACGGTATTCTTAAAGCATAGAATGGTCCTTGGAACATAGTGCTGAGTTAACTATGGTATTTATGAAAACAATGAACCCTAAAAGATAATTACTATTACTTCTGTTTTACAGATGAGAAAACTAAGACCCTATGAGATTAAAAGATTTGCTAGAGATACAGTGGAAGGAAGGGAGAGAACTAGTCATGGATTCCCGAGCCTCTGGGCTTAAGCACTACTGATGGGAACTATTTCCATGGCTACTGTTTGCCTCTACTATTTATTCATTCCTCAGCTAGTTATTAAGCATAGCACCATCTCTAGAGCCAGGCGATTCTGTGCAGGATAGAAAAAGTAATCTGACCATAGTCCTGACACGAAAAACCTTAAAACCTTTTTCTTTCTCTCTCTCTACAAATGCATATAAACATAAAAACACATATATGTGCCTTTTTGGTTTGCTTTGCTTTACTTTTTATTAAGGAAAAATTTCAAACACGCAAATGTTGCAGAGTGTAATGAACCCTAACAACATTTCCCCAATTCTGTTCTGTCAGTTCTTCAATTTTGATTGTTTGCTGGAGTATTGCAACACAAATTTCAGACATCATGCCATTTCACCCACAGATAATTCAGTATGTATCTTTAATTGAGAAAGATTTTAAAAAACCTAACCACTCAGCTATTATTACACCAAACAGAATTAACAATAATTCCTTCATATCCCATAATACCCAATTCACATTCAAATCTCCCTGATTGTTCCAAAGATGAATTTTTATGTGTTTTAATTTACCCCTATTTTTGATGTAAATATTTCTATACTAAACCTGTTTTGTTTCATTTTGAAACAAAGAGAACAACAACAATTTTTATATTTTAAAAATAAATATATTAGATAAATTAAGATACACACTAAATATTATAATGTGGAATACAATCCATCATTTTTTAAAGAGGACTAAATTAAGCAAAATAGGGCTCAAAGGAATGGCTAGACCAGGAAAGATGTCCTGGAGGAGATGGCATTTGAACTTGGCCTTGAAGGACAGAATTTCAGTAGAGATTGTGGGAGAGACATTATCAATAAAAGAAAGATCCTCAGCCTCGTCCCAGAGGAAAAGAAAGCAGAATGTGTCTGAATAATAAGGGTTTCACTTTATTGGACTACACACCACCCAAGAGCTGTGTTTTTCTGAGTGGAGGTCCTAGGAAATTGCTAGAAATGTAAAAGGCCCCACCCCAATCGTATTGAGTCAGAATTTTGTGTCTTAAGCTCTCCAGGTTCTTCTTGTTCTTTTTTTATTGTTATTTATTTGTTTTTAGAGAGAAGGGAAGGGAATGGGGAAATGTTGGGAACCTCCCTCCCTGGTTTCAGAAGCTGTAACCCCCCATGGCTAAGGCTGAGTAAAAAGACCTTGGGACCATAAGGCACTAAGGAGACAAATCTTATCCTCCCAGCAGAGATGCAGCCTCTGCCCCCTTTATTTCACCCTGCTTGGCCCCAAGCAGAGGACTGGTTAGCCAATGATAGGTAAGATTCCTCAAGGGAGGGACAACCTAAGACAGGCACAGTAGCAAAGGGACCATCAGGGAAAGACTTAGGGTACTATAGGAAAAGGGGTAATGGACCCTCACCCCTTGGCTTTATCATAGCCTGAGTCCTCATTCTAACTGTAAGAAGTCTCCTAATCTCTTGGCGGCCGACATCCCCCACCTGACTTAAGCCTGAAACAATGCCAAAGGTGGGTGTGTCCCTGTGCTGGAACAGGCAGTTCCCCCAGGTGATCAGGCCTAAGAAAGAATGCATAAAATCCTGTGAAACCTGCATTGCTAAGAATGCTCTCAATTTAAATGATAAGGGTCCAAGTACAAAATGAATTTGTTTCCCAAAATTTTATGGCCCTTTGACTATCTGACCCTCACTCAGAACAAGCCCTCAGAGTTCTTTGAATGTTATCTATTGTTTGATCCTTAGTGCCTGATAATGACTGATTAGCTTTACATATACACTCTGTGTTCTTATTCAAATTAAATCCAATAAAAGCCCATTGAGGAACAGGCTCCTGGCCCTTCTCTTCTGAGAGATTAGCCACCTTTCCTCCCCAAGCAGATCATGTCTTGGTAGACTTATTCTCATCCATGGCAGCTGGGCAGAGAAAGAGAGGGAGAGAAACATCAATGTGTGGCTACCTCTCATGCTCCCCCCTACTGGGGACCTACCTGGCCTGCAATCCAAGCATGTGCCCTGACTGGGAATTGAACCAGTGACCCTTTGGCTCATAGGTCCACGATCAATCTACTGAGCCACACCAGCCAGGGCTCCAGGTGATTCTTAAACTTCTGAAAATTTAAGTGATGATTGGACACAGTAGGACACACTGGAAGAAGGTGACCTTGAAACATAGCCTGAAGACATTTGACCAAAACAGGGAAGTCCTCTTTAAGACTGTAGAAGAGATGCCTGATTGTGTCTGTGTTTTAGAGCTCTGAAGGGTGCATGAGAGAAAAAAAAATGGATGGAAAGAGGATCCTGAAGCTGGAAGATCAGAGGAAGTTTTACAGTGGCTGTGAAATGAAATTATAGAAACAACTTGTTTGTTTCCCAATTTCCATTCACTCTTTGGGTCTCCATTAACCCAATATTCTTATGGAGGAGCCATGCCTTTCCCCACTCTCAGTGCATTTGTTTCAATGAGAATTGCCTTCATCTCAGAGTCCAGGGTTGATCATGTTGCTCAGATCATTCAAAAAGAGAATCATATCCTGGCCACAGTGATTGGTTTGAGGATAGGAGCATGAGCCGATTAGAATCTGTCAGATGTGAGACTTTGTCTAAAACTTCTAAGAGCAGAAGTAAGATGTCCTTTCCCGTAAGGAATTTGTAGCCTCTTTGTGAATGGAGGGGGAGAGAGTTTTTCTGAGAAAGGAGTGGATGAAGGAAGATGTCAAAACTGGTTACATTTGAACACTAGATCAACCTATACCTAAAGCTAAATCTACTCTTGAAATATTTATACTGAAAGGCTTTTGGAATCAGGGTTTTGGGAGTTTTTTGTTGTTGTCGTTGTTCTGAATGTCCTAATCCCAACCTTGGCATTAGACTTGACAAGGGAAACATTGATTCACAGGACATTGACAGGCTTTGGACTGTCACTGAGAGAAGAGATTAGAGAAATCATAGGTAACTGGTAGTGTTGCAGGTTGGATTTCCTAAGAAGTAGGCTATGAGAAGATTTTTGTGCAGGAGGTTTACTGGGCAGTGCTCCAAGGTCAACACCTCTGGGACAGTGAAAGAGGCAGGACTGGGCAGAGGGAGATAAGGAGCTGCCATGCAGCTGGCCCTGTGGGGCACTGAGAGGGCCCTTCAGGGTTGGCTCAAACCAGGGCTCAGATGCTAGAGCTTTCACCTCTACTTTGACAAGTCATTGTATTCAGCTGCAGCCAAGACAGGGGCATGACCTTGGGCCAGGTGTCTTTCTTCCACTGTGTGTAACTCCCAAAGAGAGACTAAGCCAAGCTGTGAGCCATCAACACTCCCACAGCTGGGGGAAGAGTGTGGAGTCTGGGTGCGGGTTGAGCAGCACAGCAATCACAACAACTAGATGTTGTGCCCCAGTGAGTAGCTGTGAACAACTGAAATGAGGAAGTGAGGAGGACCAGAAAGAGTTAGGAAGGAAGATTTAGTTTTGATCTGGTGGCATCTAAACACTCGAAAAGATGTTCCCCAGAGGTCAAGAAAGATATCAATCTGGAAACACCAGAAATAGAAACCACAGTTGTCCAACACCTGCCCAGAGGGACTGTAGGTAGACAAAAATAAGGGAGAAAGGAGCTTGAGGAGCTCCCAGGGAGACAAGGGAGCAGAGAAAAGAAGAGGAACACATGACAGGAGAAACAAGCAGCAGTTAAATGAGGAAGAGAATTAGACAATGTTACAAATTTCAAGATAATAGTGAAAATAGCAAATATGTATAGACGGTTTACTCCGTGCCAGGCGGTGAACACTTACTGTATTCTACATTGTTAATTTATGTCAACTTATTCCTGGATAGGGAACTTAAAGAAGATGGTGGTCAATGAGTTGGGTCTGAGTTAGTCGGCTGTGAGCAGTTCAATAGAGGGAAGTCTGGGATCAGGGAATAGAGGGAAACAGGTGTACTTGAAGCATATGTATTTGCTGAATAAAAAAAAAAGTCATCAAAAAGGAGAATGTGTGTTTGCTGAATAAATGTTATCCTTACTCTTCAAGTTCCTTTTCTTTTATTAGGTTTGTTAGGATATAATTCACATACCATACAATTCACTCATTTAAAGCATACAAATCAATGGTTTTTAGTATATTCAGTTATGCAACCATCATCACAGTCAATTTTAGAACATTTTTGTCACCCTTTAGCTGTTATTCACTTATCACCCCCATCCCTTCAGTCTTGAGAAAACATTAACCTACTTTTTGTTCTATTTTGGACACTTTATATGAATGGAATCATATAGCCTGTGGTCTCTTGTTATTAGCTTCCTTCACTTCGTATAATGTTTTCAAGGTTCATCCATGTTGTAGAAAGCATCAGCACTTCTTTCCTTTTTATGGTCAAATAAAAGTCCATTGAATGGCTTTACCACATTTTATTTATCCTTGGTCAGTTGATGAACATTTGGGTTGTTTCTGCCTTTTGGTGAGTATGTATAATGTTGCTATAAAACATGCATGTACCAGTTTTAGTGTGAGCATATTTTTTTATTTGTTTTGGGTATGTATCTAGGAGCAGAATTGCTGGTCATCTGGTAAGTCTGAGTTTAATAATTTGAAGAGAGAGTTATATAGGAAGAGTGGGAGTATTTTCCATCTAAAAATACATGGTATTAATAGACCCAGACAAACAGCCATCCTACTGTATGACTAACCTGTGATATTTCAATTCTTCAGTACCAAAGAGATGCGACATTTGGTTCTCAGAGTAGCCATGGGTTTAACTATATACTAGTCTTTCCTATCACCACCTGTTTTTAGGGATTGGATGAGGAAGAAGGAATAAGATGAGCCCTTTGATCCCAATAACACATATTTTGCTTGCAAAGAGTATTATGCAGCTTATGATAAAGTTTGAGTTGGAGTCAAACCAGTATATGGCTGAATCTTTTGAAACACCATAGTAGCAGCTAGGGAGGGAACAAATGACATATAATGCTATATATCAGATGATTCAAAAATACTAAAAGGCAGATGGGAATTAGGCTTCAGGAAGAGGTAAGCAAAATTTAGAAATTTAAGGTAGGAAGGATCATTGTGAACTGGCTGGAAGGTATTTCTGTGGAGGGAAGGACTGGCTTTTGAGATTATCTATCTATAGCCATTCTAAATAAATGTCTAGGATAGGATGGAAGCAAAGATAGCACCCACAGTAGAAATGACATGATTTACATTCACTCTCTTTCATAACCTTTAGCAAGGCTGTGAGAAAGACATTAAGTCCCATTTTGCACTTGAATATAATGAGACTCGGAGATTGTATCAGTTAGGCTCCAACCAAAGAAGCAGAGTCAATCAAAGAGGAGACAGATAAATAGATTATTGATAGATAGATAGATAGATTTATGACAAGAAATTGACTTTATGGCCCTGGCCATGTACACCAAAATGTTGCAGGTTTGATCCCCAGTCAGGGCACATACCTAGGTTGCAGGTTTGATCCCTGGTCAGGGTGCATATGGGAGGCAACCAATCAATCTCTCTCTCTCTCTCTCTCAAAAATAAAACAAATAATAAAAAAGTAACAATAAAAACATATCCCTGAGTGAAGGTTTTTAAAAAATGGAAAAAGAAATTGACTTATGCAATTTTGTAGAGCTAGGCAAGTCCAAGGTATCCCTTAGAGTAGACAGGAAGGGAAGCGAATGAACAGGCATGAAGTGAAACTTACTGTTCACAGGAAAGGATTTTTAGGCTTATAGAAACACTATACCTCCTTTTGAAGGCCTTTCACCTGATTAGGTAGGGCCCACCCAGGACAATTTCCTTTTTGATTAACTAAAAGATGATTGATTGGGTATTTAATCACATCAGCAAAATTGAACACCTGGGAGAAGGTGTGTGCATGCTTCAAAATGACCATTGCTTCCTTTCCATCCCCCAACTCTCAAAATAGAATAAGCCTAACCAAAAACATACTGCAAAAATTTAAGGCAGGAAGGATCATTGTGAGCTGGTTGGGGACTGTAGTTGAGCCTAGCTAGGTAACACACCAAAATCTACACCCAGAGGTTAAGTAACTATGTTGGTCAGGGCTCTATTACAAAAAACAGAATTCACACTAGTTGGTTTAAGCAAAGAGATTTATTACAAGGTAATGAAATGGTTCACAGAATTATTGAGAAAACTGGAGAAAAAAACCTATGGGCTTAGTTTTGACCAGCAATGCCAATCCCACAGAAGTAGACTATCAAGAGGCTCTTTGTCTCTTTTAAGATCAAGAAGCTACCAGTGAAATTGAAATGTTCCTGACAGCTCCTGAACCAAGGCACAAAAACCATACTTCCCAGGAGATAAATCAGCAACAACACATGTATAGTCCTGGACTCACTTTGGCTTTCAGTTTTCTCTGACTGCACAAAATCAGTGGGACTAAACCACGTCCTGACCCCTAGCTGCAAGGGAGTCTGGGAAATGTTCTTAATTCTCACCTCTGAGATGTAAGACAGTTGGAATGAATGTTAGTCACTGATCCACAATAGTAATATCCTTTAACCTTTAGGGGGCAAAGCCAACATTCAAACTCAGATCATGCCTTTAATCCCCAAATAACACTTCCTCCCCTGATTGAGAATTGTCTTTCTTACCTTTTCAGATTTGGGACTCTTTCCTCTCTCAAACTTGTATAGAAAAATTTCTGGTCCATATCTAAATTTGCAAATAAAAACACAGCTCTGTGTGTAGCCTCCCACATTGCCTCAGGCACTGGGAAGGCTGCAGTGTACAGCCCTCTTTTCTTCCTTAGCCAGTCACTTCAAAATATTTCAGTTTATGGAAGTTAGTAAAGCAGGTATTGGGCAATTAAATCCACTGGTCTTAGTGACAATTGAAATTATAAGAAGCATTTAGGGGTGGGGGAGGAGAGAACCAAACTTCTGGCAATAATAATAGGAAATATCTGCCATGAGAATCAGGCCTTCCTCAGATCTTCTCTCTGTGTCCTGGTCACATCAGTCCCACACTCCAACATTCCTAAATAGTTCTCAGTGAAACTCCCCAGCCTGCTCTGGGCAGGCACGCATATGCAGCAGCATGGAGCTCGCACAGGATTGCTACTATCCACTGTGGGCCCTTCCTGAAGAAGAAAGATTACACATATGTCAGTATAACCCCTTCATAACCATTAGGAACTCAGAAATAGACATTTTAAGTCTCTAAAGGGAACCAAATTAGCATTCCTACCAAACATCCTAATATCAAAGTTCTGGGTGAATGATATATACTAGTAACTCCAAAATGTGTAAATCTAAATCAATGGATTTTTCCATTGTATAGCTTCTTTCTAGGAAACAAACCCACTAGGAAGCCTTTGTTTAAGAGAAATAACCTTTTGTCATGTAATTTTTCAATACATATGTATGCTGACATATATGTATTGTCTGGATACATATGAGACACTTGATAAGTGACATAGTGAAACCTATCTGTAGCAGTTTGATTATCTGGAAGATCAGAAAAATCCTTGTGGGTCTGCAGAGACCAAGCGGTTACTGACATTGAAAAATGCTCATGATCTATTAAAATGCAGATTACAAAAGAAGCAGTACATTATGACCCTGTTTCTGAAAAAAAAGTATCTTTGTATAAGAGCAGAGGTAAAATCAGAGAGGGTGTACATTTGATGGGGGAACTCAAGAGTAGGAAAAGTTTAGTTTTAGGTAATAATTAATAAGCTTCGTAGTTAAGGCATGCAAGAAGCTGCTACTGCTTCAGAACTGAAGGGACAGCCCATCCTGACTCCAGGAGACAACAGCAATTCCACCTTTGTGCTCCAGAAGAGACCACAAGCAATCAAGATGGTATCTGAGCCACTGCGTTGTAGGGAGGGATATCCTGCTGCCCAGGACACAGATAGTCACCCAGGACATAGGACACAGGACCCAGATAAAAATCACTGGTCACTTCCGGCCAAGATGGAGGCGTAGGTGGAAACACTGTGCATCCTTGCATAACCAAAATTAAGGACAACAAAGATTTAGAAACAAAAACACAACCAGAACAGACAGAAAATTGAACTGTATGGAAGTCCGACTACCATTCACCCAGACCGATAAGAGGGGCGGAGTTGGCAGCTGGCAGAGAAGTGAGGCAGCAAGGCCACTGACTGACCCCGATCACACATTCGCACACAGATAAACAAGGCAAAAATGGGCAGCAAGACAGACCCCACAACCCAGGGCCCCATCAATAAGAAATAAAGCCTAAAATTTGCAAATAAAATTTGAAAACACTTGTGGGGGCGGAGGTGCTGGGAGAGATTCCCAGCCTCACAGGAGAGTTTGATGGAGAGACCCACAGGGTCCTAGAAGGTACACAAGCCCACCCACCCAGGAACCAGCACCAGAAGGGCCCAATTTCCTTGTGGGAAGTGGAGGAAGGGACTGAAATAGGAGCAAAACAAGCGCCATTGTTCCCTCTCTGACCCCCACCCCCACATACAGCATCACAACCCAGCAACTGGGTTGCCCCACCCTGGTGAATACCTAAGGTTCTGCTCCTCATATGGAACAGGCATGACCAGACCAAAAAATCATGGTGCAAATGGAAGAACAAATCAAAGCCCCAGAGCCAATACTTTTAAGCAACCAAGAGATAGACAACCTATCAGATGCACAGTTCAAAACACTGGTGGTCAGAATGCTCACAGAATTGGTTGATTTTGGTCCCAAATTAGATGAACAAATGAAGGCAATGCTGAGTGAAATGAAGGAAAATGCACAAGGAACCAATAGTGATGGTTAGAAAACTGGGACTCAAATCAATGGAGTGGACCAGAAGGAAGAAAAAAACAACCAAATAGAAAAGAATGAAGAAACAAGAATTCAAAAAAATGAAGAGAGGCTTAGGAACCTTGAGGACATCTTAAAACGTTCCAACATCTGCATTATAGGGGTACCAGAAGGGGAAGAGGAAAATCAAGAAATTGAAAACTTATTTGAGCAAATAATGAAAGAGAACTTTCCCAATCTGGCAAAGGAAACAGACTTCCAGGAAGTCCAGAAGCTCAGAGAGTCCCAAAGAATGTGGATCCAAGGAGGAACACAACAAGGCACATCATAATTACATTAGCCAAGGTTAAAATAAAGGAGAGAATTCTAGAAGCAGCAAGAGATAAGGGGACAGTTACCTACAAAGGAGTTCCCATCAGACTGTCAGCTGAGTTCTCAAAAGAAACCTTTCAGGCAAGAAGGGGCTGGAAAGAAGTATTCCAAGTCATGAAAGGCAAGGACCTACACCCAAGACTGCTCTATTCAGCAAAGCTTTCATTTAGAATGGAAGGGCAGATAAAGAGCTTCCCAGATAAGATAAAGTTCAAGGAGTTCATCATCACCAAGCCCTTATCGTATGAAATGTTAAAGGGACTTATCTAAGAAAAAGAAGATAAAAAATATGAACAGTGAAAGGACAGCAAAATCACAGTTATTAATAACCACACCTAAAACAAAAGCAAACTAAGCGGACAGCTAAAACAGGAGCGGAGCCACAGAAATGGAGATCACATGGAGGGTTAGCAACAGGGAAGTGGGAGGAGTGGGGTGGGGAGAAGGTACAGAGAATAAGTAGCACAGGCAGTGGGGAGAAAATAGACAGGGGGAG
>PVKM010014728.1:0-28658 GCA_004027735.1 Carollia perspicillata | reverse complement strand
AGATTCCATTTCATTCCATTTTACCTTTGGTTTCCTTCCCAGTCTCTCAACTTAGTGTGTTATTTATTTTTATTTTCTTTCAAATATCTTTTTCCTTCTGATTTTTCCAGTTTTGCTTTATTTCACTTCCCCCCCTTCTTTGTCTCCCTTTTCCACTTATCTGTATGTAAAACCTCATGCTAGCCCATTAGTGGACCGGAACAAGCAATGTTGATTATCTCTTCCTGTGCCTCATCTCTGAATCCTACACAGTATGACACATTATATTCACTGACAATATTTTATGATACCTGGTGCGTCTTTATGTGTAAAGTACTAACATAGTAGTCAGTGATATTTGAAGCCGTACAACTATTTGTTGAATGAATGAATGAGAGAGCCTTGATAAGAACAGATGATAATTTCTCAGTAGCCCACCATTTCTCTAGACTAGAGCGTCTCATCTCAACACTATTGATATTTCAGTCCTGATAACTTTTTTTCGTGGGGTCAGGGGGGCATTCTATATATGGTAGAACGTCTAGCAACATCCTGGCCTCTACGTACTAGATGCCAGCAGCAACCTCTCCCTCCACTGCAACAACCAAAAATGTCTCCAAACATCACCAGGCATTTCCTGGGGACCAAAATCACCCCCAGTGAATAACCACCACTCTGGATCAGTATTGTCCAGTAGAACTTCCTGAAATGATAGAAACATTCTGTCTCCATGGTGGCTAACACAGCAACCACCAGCTTATACATGGCTCCTGAGCAGTTGCCGTGTGGCTAGTTTGCATGGAGCTGTCTGTAAAATACACACCAGGTTCTAATAACTTCCTACAAAAAAGAATGCAAAATATGACATTAATAGTGATTGATAATATGTGACTAAATAATATGTGATTTAATAATATGTGATTTAATAATAGTGATTAAAATATGACGTTTAATAGTGATTCCATGTTAAAATGACAAGCTAGACACAGTGAGTAAAATAAAATAATCAAATTAATTTTATCTGTTTCTTTTCCTTCTTTTTCTGGCTACTAAAAAATGGTAATTATGCAATTGTGCTCAATGAATTTTAAAGTCTAAAATCTAAACATCTAGCCCTAAAATTTTAAATTGAAGCAGCTGTTGTTAATCAAGCACAAAGGCTGAATGCAACTATTCTAAGGGAGATCGACTCAGGATCCTTCGGAGAGGCAATTACAGGTCCAGTGCAAGGCTGGAGCTTGGCATCCACATCGCCAGGTGAACTCCCTGAAGTGTATCCTAGAGCTAGCTGACTGAGAGGCTGCTGATAGGAATTACCAGTGGAAAACATTCCATAGTGAAAAGGGTCTGAGACATTCTGGGTTAAATATAGCTAGAGAAGGGTATCCAGCTGCAGGTCTTCTCAGCCCTTTACAATGTTGAAACTCACTGCGGGTCAAAGGAGGTAGATGGAAACTTTTTCACATGTACTTGTTCATGGAACTTCTGCACTGATTTAGATTTATCCTGAGGGTAATGAGGATCCACTGATGCCAGGAGTGACATGAGCCATTAACATTTTCGAGAGCTCCCTCTGGGGATTGAGGATATCAAGCTGGAAGTACGAGATGGGAGGTCGGGAGAGGCCCAAAGCAGAGGCAAGTGAAGACGCTACTGTAATTGTAAATGAGATTTGAGTACCCCCAAAAAGGATGATTTGAGAGGTATTTACACAATTTGTCAACAGGATGTAGCGAGCCCAGACAGGCCCAGTTTCTGGGTTGGCAACTCAGTGGACAGCAGTGGTTCCATTAAGAAGTTTTCAGCCTAGTTCGGGAGACAGATTTGTAAACAAGTAATTGCAATACAATATCATGCACAAAAGTAGAAGTAGCTGCAAGGTAGTGTGCAGACGGAAGCCATAGCTTATACATATACATTAGATAATAATTTACATTTTAAAAAAGGGGCAAGATTCATGATCTTTTCAACTGTAGCGACGTTTCCAAATATTCTAATTGTACACATTTTTTAAAAGTTTGGATCAGGGTTCAAGATTCAATTTTATCCTGAAAAAATAAAGAATTTTGGGGGGAGGGGTCTGCAAAGTTATAAGAAGACACATTCAATAGGGAAAAAAAAAGAGCAAACACAGATTGACATCTCAATGCAGGCAAGAATTATGTCTTGTTCACCCTTTATGCCTAGCCCCTAGCAAAACAGCCCGGTGCATAAACGTTTGTTGAACAACCTGAATTCAAAAGCATTCTATATATGTCTCTGAAACAGAATATAATATTAAGAAATGATATGATATGATGACTTCATTTAACCAAAAGCATTGCTTTTTGCAGTAGCAAAGGGAATTCTTCTTTCCATGAAAATTCTCTTCTTGGATGTGCACAATATTCTAAACAATCCTTGCTCTTGGAGAAGAGCTCTCCCACTCCTGGGGGTGGGGGTGGCCACTGTGGCCTGAGAGGTCCCTGGGGAGCTCCCTCAGGGGTGTGATGACAGGCTCATGGCTGTGCTCACTTTCTGGATGACTTAGGCCTCAATGGAGCTCCTAATTTTTCATAATTCCATTCTGAATTACATTAAGTAAACAATCAGTTTTAAAAGAGCAGTCTAGTACTTTGTTCACAAATCAGGAGAATTTAGCATTTCTGTATCATGCAAACTAAGAAAAACAAAAGTGAAGTCATGCTTAGTTTATTTTGATATTCTACTGATTCTAAACAGAAAGGCATTCCTAATGTATGATTGCATTTCCAGGAGTATAAGCTCTCCTTTTACCAGATCTTTATAGATTATTAGGAGAATCTGAATTATATCACCTTTATCATACTCACCCTCTCAGCTCTGCCTCTCAATCTCTGTAAAGTAATACGTACGTCCTTGCTACTCAAAGTGTAATACTGAGACCGACAGCATCAGTATTATCAGGTGATGTCTTTAAAATGCAGAATCTCAAGCCATACCCCAGGCTTTCTGAATCAAAATTACCCAGGAAATTATGTGCACATTTAATTGTCACTGCCATAGTGACCCTTGATTGGCTGTGTTAATAGAAATAAAAATAGGGAAAACAAAATGCTCTATTTTTAGACAAACATTTTTATTGTTAAATAATTGACATATAACATATTAACTTCAGATATACATCATAATGATTCAATATTTGTATATAATGCGAAACGATTACTGAAAACAGCCTAGTTGATATCCATCTCGATTCAGAGTTACAAATCTTTTTCTTGTGATTAGAACTCTAAGATTTATTCTCTTAGAAACTTCCACATGTACACTACGGTTTTATTAACTATGGTCACCATGCTGTACAGTAGACTTCCACGACTTACTTATTATTTAACTGGAAGTTTGTACCTTTGGACCATGTATGTGGACATAACATTTTGACTTCATCCTTGTCAAGACTTTCAAGACCTGTTAAGTTACCATCCATGCGGCTGGCTTTTAGTTTCATTTCTCTCACTCACTAGTAACAATTGGTAAAGTTTATGAAAGTAGAAGGAATGGACAATTATAAATTCCATGGATAGACTGAACATCTCAAGATGCTATGATATCGTGGCCAAATCCCCTGCATGACACGGAGGCACGGGAGGTGTCACGAAGACCTGGATGTGCAGCTGCAAAGGCAGCAGAGAGGAATGTCAGCCTGCCCAATGATACATTGATACATTTGGTACATTGCTGTATTGATATGTATCAGTATGTAATATAATGATTATTTGACTAGATATTTTCTCCGCTTCCTATCCTCTGGACATAGAAAGGTGTGGCATTTTAAGAAAGAAAAAAATGTGTTGAATTTCAGATAAAAGAAATGTTTTCAAAACTACAGCTAGTCTTGAGAATAAACACCAAAAATCAAAAATGTTTTCATCTCCACCAGCATTATGTCACTTGTTTACACAGGTGAAGACAGGCACCTAGAGGGACCACTTCTGCATAAACACATGATGGGAGAAGTCTGGAGATGACATTTCCTTTTCCAAGTTCGAGACCCCTAGTCGGAAGGTTATTTACACGTCAGTCGCAGCATGTTGGTCAATGTTCCAGGCTGTCAACTCGGCACCGCCCTGCTCTTCTTGAACAAGTGCCATCAGAGCTCAAGCAACACGGAGCTTTGAAAGGTTAGTCAAAGCCCACATTGTGTTCCTCCAGCTGCAGGAGCGGCTGCACTAATTTGGATTGTGACTTGGCTTGTCTTCCCACCACTCTTCCTGAGGTCTGAGCTGGGTTGGTGTCAATCAGTGGTGTCACATCATTCAAGCATTAAAGGACGGTGGCCTTCCCAACCCTTGAAGTAGCTTTTAGGATGAATGTTTGTAAGGTATTTGGGCAGTGTTATGAAATTCTGCTCACTTGATACCAATAACGATCACAATGGCACCTTTTGGCCTACTATGAAAGGCACGTATCACATCAAATGATTTAATTTGTACACTAGTCAGTGGAAGGAGTGTTAGATCTGGAGTCGGCGGGACTGGGCTGAGTCCTGCCTTTCCACTTCTCTTGTGCCTCAGTTTACCTTACCTGTAAAATCAGCATATTTTCTATCATTAGAACAATGCACATGAGATCATTTTGTAAACTATGAAAAGGCACAATCCAAATTAAGCAGAGCCACATCTGAACCAAAGATCAAAACCAGTGTAATCAGTGGTGCATGTTACAGGGTGTAGGTCATGGTCAGACATTTCAAATTCAAACATTATTTTTGCAAAAAAGCTAGAATTATCAAGGATCATTAGAATCAGAGATTACTTTATGCTAATGTCTGACTTAGCAGCAAATAATAATTAGGTTTCCACTAATTGTGAATGGTTCCCAGCTAGAAATGATCATTAATTGCCAAATAAAACTTTCACAAAAATATTCTTTGAGCTATTGAAGCAGATGAACACAAGTAAAGAAGGTACGTCTTTATCTTCCGAAAGGTAGTGGCTGGGATGCGTCAGCTCTGTGAGGCAGCCCTGCCTGGCAGAGGCCCCCTCTCTCCTTTGTCCTGCTTTATGCAGGGATTCCCCATTCGCCTGGTTTTAGGTGATGGGAGCAGGCCTCGCACTCCAAAACAATCTCTTCTTTAATTTTCTTTCTTATCCTTCTGTGTAATGATGATTTGGGGGGTCTCTTTTCTTCTGATCCTTACTTCACTGATTTTTACCTCTAAATGTGCTGTTCTCACGAACCTTGCCCCACCTTTGGTGTCCGCCAAACCAAGAGTAGCATTTCCTGAAATTTCTTATCGCGCTGGTAAAGTGTGTAAAGGATGTTTCCTCCTTATTGTCTGATCCTTTCCGTCTGAACTTCTAATGGCAACTTGGAATATTTTGCTTTTTTATACATAAGGTGGTAGAGCCGCAGCAGAAGGTGGACTGCTTTTTAACATGAGGAAGTGTGGAGATAAGACAGAGGAAAACAGGGGGCTGGGCTGAGTCCTGCCTTTCCACTTCCCTTGTGCCTCAGTTTACCTTACCTGTAAAATCAGCATGTTTTCTATCATTAGAATAATGCACATGAGATCGTTCTGTAAACTATGAAAAGGCACGATCCAAATTAAGCAGAGCCACATCTGAACCAAAGATCCAAACCAATGTAATCAGTGGTGCATGGTACAGGGTGTAGGCGTTATTCCCACCTTTAATGAATCCAAGGCCTGGTAGCAAGGGCATTTTGTGAATTATAGAGAGTACTTTTAATTCCTTAGAGGAAAGACTTGTCTCTGGAAGGAGTGTGGCATTAGGGCCCAAGACACTTTGTCTTGCACGCCGTCTGCATCCCCGTTCTGGATGGCATGTGTCGGCTGCATCAGTGAGGGCACGCTGACGAGCTGAAAGCCGGGGAAGTGATGTGAGCAGCACTAGGGCTGTGCAAGCGCCTCACGACTTCACTTGGCTTGTTACCCTATGAAAGTTCTGAAGTTTTCTAATTCCTCAAAAATTCATTGTAAGCACGTAAGTTATAACTTTCCGATCCAGGTTTCAGTCATGCAGCTCGTGCAGAAAGGCCTTAGGCACCAACTCTGCTAGGTCTCAGACTAAGACGGACCAAAGCTTTGGCTTCCAGGTGGTAAATGGCTTGCTATATGAATATATACATACATACACACACACACACACACACACACACACACACACACACTTGCTCAGCAGCTATACATGCTATACATGTATTTAGTAATATTCCTCTGGGGGCCTCAGGATCTCTGAGAGATTCTAAACATTTAGTCTGTCTTCTTACAATGTGGACAGATCTTTCAGTTTTTTAGAAAATAAAATTTTCCAAGAACAGCGGCATTTATTCCTTTTTGGTCATGGACCAGATTCTCAGACAGAAATGGTAGCTTGGGAGTAGTCAGGGGGACTAGAGACTATGATGAATTTCGTATATCTGCAGCATGGAAAAAGAGGCTGTGCTTTTCCCATACCAGCTAGAGATTTCTCACGCCTTCTGAATCAAACTGGGTAACAATTCAGATATTCTCATCAGAATGGAGTGTGTTTGCCCGTATTTATACTTTGCATTAATAACTAGGTAGTTCTGATTTCCATGTCCATTTAAAATTATTGCCTCGGAATGCCTTCATCATAGCTATTAATAGTATAAATGACCAAAGAGAAATTAATATACAATCAGTTGTGTATGTATGTGTTTATGATCCAAATCCCGTGAGCACTAGAAATATGTGCTGCCCCAGGACAAAACAGCACCAGCCAAAAAGGAAACTGGTATTTCTGATGAAAACAGAAAATAGGCCTAAAAATTTAATAATGATAATATGACCATTTTTGAACAAGTAACTTCATAGTTTATGGTTCACGTTTTTTATTTCTAATCTTTGTAGCAACTCAGCAAGAGGTATTGTGCTCCCCTTTTCCTTGGGACGAAACGGAGACTCTGAAGGAGGGACCCGGTCACTCAGTAGATTCTCTCTGACCTCACAGCCCATGTCCTTTCCACTCTGCCAACTATATTGCTGGTCTCAAATATTTCCTTTTTGGTTTGCTTCCAAAATTATTCTATGTTTGAGAATGAAAAACTAATTTACAGTGTGAAGTAATAGGGAGTAAAAGTTGTCTGAAAGTGAAGAAAATAGTAAGTTAAATTGGAAAGCATATATGAGACAGATGCGAGTTTTACAGTGACTGGAAGTGAAAGACAAACCACGTCCTGTTACCTGGGGCTTTCTCTGGGTGGGGGGCACATGGTAAGTGTCCCCATTGGAACCGCCAATTCTATTGATGGCCCCACCCATTTCACTACTATTGGGCAACAACCCTTAATCAAAGTCACTTCAAAGACCCCAAACAGGCTGATTCACATGCGAATGCTACCCAAACTGTCTTCCAAAGGAGGAGGGGTTGTAGTCTTACGTTCCTTTGTACCTACCGTTGCTCATTTACTAGTATTTACTTTGCGTGGCCTATGGCTGAACCATGGAAATTGGAAAACAAACTCCTATTCAGCCAGTCATGTCAAAGGTGACTGCAGAGCCAGAGAGTCGACTGCGGGACAGGCATTCTTTCTGATCAGGAGGCCTCTTCTGCGGGGCTGCTGTCTCCACAGTTACATACCTGTCCACGGCAGCCTTTCGTTTGTCTTGTCTGTGTGGGGAGTCCTGGACAATGCCATCAGTCTGAGAGATGAGAGAGGTGCCCTTTTGACAGCCAAACAATGGTTAGAGGGGAGAAAAAGAGAGAGAGAGAGAAGAAGAAAATTAGCCCAATTCTGAACAAAGTTCTTTTGAATTATACGAGTATGGTCATAGAGAAGATACAATAGCCATTCAGTTTAAAAACACACTTTGTGCTCTGTCAAACACACGGTTAAGCAAGCATTTTTGCTCCAGAAACATAGAATGGGTACGTCTAAGGACCCTGGAAAGGGGGACAGGCTGTAACCACAGTCCTGAGTTTTCCTGTGGGGGAAACTCGTGTTCCCGCAGAACAACGCATCACTGCCTAAGAGTCCTTTATGAGGACCGTGTTTCCTGCTGGCTGCTTCATGGCGGACTCAGTAAAGGGGTGCCGAGTATGTCATATGCGAATGATTTGTGGATTCTGTGGTCCCCAAACCAGAGTTGCCGGTATCATTACTAGTCTAGAGTGTACATTGAAAAATGTCAAAATTGGATTCTTCCAAGATGTATTTGAACGCATTTTAAAGTTCTTTTGGTGTGAGAAATTCAAGAACTCACATTGAATTATATGTCTCTCTCTATTTTCATCTGGAAAGAAAATTTCTTTGCATCTACATTTCTCACTCTATGGTGTTGTAAGATTCGCTTATGAGAACACATGTGAAAGTGCCTTGGAAAATACAAGGCTTTTCACTCTCACGACGGTCATCATTCTCACTAGCAGAATTCTTTGGAAGCCCAGCTGAGAGCCGTGTCTGCGGTAGAAGCCGAGTCCCCTTCATGGTGCTTGAATTGAAATAAAGATGTAGCTTTTCTTATGGGAAGGTCCTCAATGAAGGGATTTGCTGTCGCGCTCACAACCCTCCAGCCAGCTGACCTTTAGGGCAAGGCACAAAGTCCATCTGTTTACACAGACTTTTACTCCACGGGGGTTAATTTGAGAAGAAACTTCTCAGACACAATATGGAAGAGATGTGAGTATGAATGTTAATCTGTATTTAGTGCTAGGTTTTTTTTTTTGTCTAACATTATCCTTTATAAATATTCTGAATGCCTCAAAAATTAAAACAAAACATTTAAAACCTCACAGGATGTTATTTACAATTCTAAATGAATAATTATGTTAAATGAAAGGATAAAAATATGAAATAGATATTGAATATAAAAATTCAAATGCATTGTGAGGGAATAGAGGGCACTGTGTTTTTAAGCGATTGTTTTAATCACCATTCAGATCTCAATAAAGCTGAAATAAAGGCCAGTGAAGAGATAAAAACAGGAAGTCTCCATTAAGAGGTGCTATGGGAGTCCAATGTCAATCACAGTGATCTCAAGCATCTCCCCTATGCAGGCCACCTCCCCGCCCTCGGACTAGTGTTATTGCGGACGTCTGCAAGGTTATCTCCTGCGCGCGGCATCCTCTGACTTACGTTCTGTACTGCTTCTCATCCTGATCTCCTTCATCTTGGTTTTGCACCCTGGGGTGATTTGAATTGGTATGAGGAAAGGGAAGGGTGGGTAAGTGGTTAACTATCCCATCCTCACTTATTGTCTATTCTCCACACCTTCCCTTCCCCCAAGGACCTGTTTCCCAGAGTTTCCTCATTAGGTCATGAAGAAATCACTAGATTTAAAATATTTCCTTGTTATATCATTAGCCTAAAGCTTAAGTAAGCAGTAGTGGCTCTACACATTTTCACAGAACTAATGGGAAAATCTAGCCAAGAACATAACTTTCCTATCAACCTAATTTTTAATTCACCATATCACATCAGCACATGAACACATATCTAATGTGCGTCTGTGTGAGGGAAAGGCCGAGAGGGTGTGGCTGAGATAAAGTGACTATTGGTACATAGAACTGAGATAAACAGCATGGGTCCAAATAATATGATAGGTCTTATTAAAATAGCTCTATTCAACTTCAGGCTTGGTTTTTAATCTACATTTCTCTCCTCTGTAAGACAACACTGAGCGCTCGGCTGTGATTGATATCTACTAGAATTAGCTTGTTAGTAATAACTAACGAAAACACAGGGTGGGGCAAAAGTAGATTCCTATGGAAAATAATACAATAATTCATAAATAATAAGAACAAACTGTGTTTGGCATTCTCACAATCTTAAACCTACTTTGCTCCACTCTGTATTTTTTGTTGGTGGGCATTCCCACTGTGCCAGTGTAACTCTAAGCACTCGCCATGCATTGTTTTATTTAGACCTCACCAGCACCATATGGGAAGGGTGCTGTTGTTATCTTCACCTTACCGATGAATAAACTTAGCTAAGGATGAGCAAAGAGCGGAAGTAACTTGTTTGGCGGTCATTCAGCCAGCAAGTGGGGACCTGGAATTCACTCCAGAGGCTGTATTATTAATCACCATGCCCCGATGCTTTATCAGTTCAACATGCACCCACCGGCAACCCGGTGGACTGGGTGGAGCCCAACACCCACTTCCTTAAGGAGATGATCTGTCTGAATTAGTGGAGACCATTTATCAAAGGAACGACTTGGGACGTAGCTAGACACAAACTAATACCTGACTAAATGTGGGATAACCAAGGAGACATCTGCCCAAAACAAGCCTATTTGGATGTACAAAGATCATTTGTTATTTGCACAATAGTCATTTGTATACAAATGAAGCCTGCTATAAACTTAAATATTTTGCCCTCCAGTGGAACAGGTTGAATGACCTCTTCGAAGTTAGGTTCAAGGTATGAATTTGTCTTTCAAACCTGTACCTCCCAGAGGTCGGCTCTCTAGGTCAGAAATGTGAGGAGCTCCAGATGGGTGGTTTGGAGAGTGGCGAGGTTGTAATGTATCTGCGTTTTCAGTCTGTATTTGCTGCCGGAATCAGATTATCTCCCACTGGTGAAGTGCTTGCCTCTAAGTGAATCAGACTGGAGCCTAGAATTCGTCCCCCTCGAACCCTTCCGACATTGCACGTGATCGAGTGCAAGTCTACCCCCCCCAGCAACAGGTGCAGCGTGGGCAAAAACACCATTCCACAGATAACTGGCACGCATACGTCTGGTGGATTTAATTAAACACAGTGTCCATTAACAACTTCTGCGGATGTTCACATCAAATCAGCTGAGCTAATCTTCTCACACTTCTGTTTGGCCTATCTTTCTCTCTCCCGAGTGTATCTACTCTCACCTCAATCTTACGATGCCTACATGCAAGCCGACTTCCTTCTGCTCCTAGAATCGAGACACTTGGTTCACCGTTTGATATTGAAGAAGTACACTTGCTAGCTGGTGTTCAGCTTTCACTCTGAAATGCATGTTATTTGTGGTTAAGGGCTTTTTCTAGAGAGCAAGGAAACAGTGGCTGTGTCAGGCTGGGGGGTGGCAGTCTCTGACACAGAGCACATGCCCATGTGCCCACTGGTTTCTCTGAGACACACTGGCCCACTTATTCCAATAATTAAAAAGAATGGTGGCTGCTTTTAACTGTCCTGCAGAAGCACTTTGTGAAATCAGGTGCTCGTGGTCCCAGAAGCTAATGCTTTCTCTAAAAAAATGTGGTGACGTAGAGGCTGCCTACACCACTGAATGCACTACATTAAAAATGGACCATGTTGTAACATAGTGGGCAAACTTGAACCAGGACTAAGGAGATATTGGGTGCTGGCCTCGTTTTCATCCCTAACTAGTGGGGTAACCTCACCAAGTCACTTTGCCCCTCTCGGTCTCAGTTTATTCATTTATAAAATAATAAAGTAGAAGATTTTATCTTTTAGTCTTCTGTAGAATTTAAAAGTGCTGCATTTAAAAAAATAGCTAAATGGCACTGTTCTCTCTGCCCTACAGGCATGGCCCAGGACCACGTAGTGACATTAGAATGACAGATCGGTGCCCAGTTTTACATGGATCCTTTTCCTTGTAAGGCTCACAACAGCACTGGCGGACACATACAGATATTATTCTAATTTTACAAAAATCACCCCCAAAGCAGATTTTAAAATGCCTCTGAGATAATAAAGAGATCTACAACAGATCAGTATTAATACAAGCTGAGAAAGTATAAAATATATGTGCCCACTTTATTTCCTTTCCTTTCTGCCGCCCTAAGCCTCTACTACCTCTGTGAAATGGGTCTATCTTGCCTCTCCAAAGCAGAGACCCAGAGCAGATGAGCTCTTCAGGTTATTTTCAGATCTGAAATGCATGCCCATGTCCACCCAGTTTCCTCCGATCAGAGGTTGATTATTAGAAAATTAAGAAAGCATCTGTTAAGAAGGAACATTCATTGATCATCTAGAAATAAGACTACAGATACATAAATATATCTGACACAGGCATTTTGGGAAATTTAAAAAATTTTTTAAAGTATTTTATTTATTTATCTTTAGAGGGGAAGAGAAGGAGAGAGGGAGAGAAATATCAATGTGTGGTTGCCTCTCATTTGTCCCCTGCTGGGAACTGGCCTGCAACCCAGGCATGTGCCCTGACTGGGAATCGAACCGCAATCGTTTGGTTTGCAGGCCCATGCTCAATCCACTGAGCCACACCAGCCAGGGCCATTTTGGGAAATTTTAGAATTGATATAAGACTAGGGAGAAAGAGGGAATATCCAATAAAGATGAAAAACAATGGGATAACTTCTGTGGATATGAAGCAAACCTAAGACGCTGCTATGAATAGCCTCCATGTTAACTAGCATGTAGATATATTTTAGTTTATTTCTTCTTTTTGTCTGTTTGTTTATGTGCTGGCTTCTCACTTTCATATTGCTACTATTTTCAAGATGATACATTTTCTAATTACTTTTACAGTTGAGGGATCAGAATTTTTGATGACTCAAATAAAAGGTCACACCTAGAGATTTATAAGTAAATTTCTTCTTTCTTTTATGTACGTTAGCCATTGCTAATGACAGGATGGGGTAATAAGGGTGATTTATATCAATGTGACTTTTCTAATCATTTGATTTTCTTTTGAGACTTTGTAGACTTTTTATCTTATTTTTAATGGAGATAAAATTGATGTACCACATTAGTTTTAGGTGCACAACATAATGATTCTATATACATATTTATTGTAAAATGATCACCAGGATAAGTTTAGTTAACATCGATTACCTTACATAATTACAATTTATTTTCTTGTGATGAGACCTTTTATGATTCACACTCCTGGCAACTTTCAAATGCATGACACAGTACTGTTGACTGAGGCCACCATGCTGAGGACTGACTGATCTTATCGCTGGAAGCCTGTCCCCTTCGACCACCTTCACTTACATTGCCCACTCACCCCATCTCAGGCAGCCACCGATCAGTTCTCTGTATCTATGAGTTTTAGTTTCATTGTATTTTAGATTCTACATAAAAGTGAGATCATACAGTATTTGTGTTTCTCTGTGTGACTTATTTTATTTAGCATAATGCCCACAAGACTCATCTGTAATGTCACAAATGGCAAGGTTTCCTTCTTTATGGATGACAGGACTCCATTGCATATATATCTCTATTTCTACATACTGCCCACAGCTTCTTTAGCCATTAATCCATCGGTGAGCACTTCGGTCGTTTCCATGTCTTGGCTATTGTAAATAATGCTACAGTGAACGTGGGGGCATAGATATCTCCTTTGACATAGGGATTTTGTTTCCATTTGATTTTTCAAATAGTGTACTCTGAATCGTCTTTTCTAAGTTTTCAGAGCTAGATATTGAAATTAGCTTTGGTGAGGTAGAATTGGTACATGGATTGTCACAGGCCTTCCAATGAGTAGGAAAGCAAAGCCCTCTGCCACCCTCAGTAGGAAAGCATGTGCTCATAAAAAAGGCACGTTCCGTTTTCCACCTTGTATAAACAAGCCTCTGTATATCTGTTATCTGTAGCCACTTATTAGTGGGCAGAGTTATCTGTAGATCACTTATTAGGCTGATTATTATCATTTTAGTAACTACATATTGATTTGTTCTGAAAAGAAAATTTTAAGCATAATAAGGTATTAAAAATTTCCAATTCTTGTACCAAAGTGCACTGTTTTATTATCCAGTTTTTAAAGATGAGTATGTTCTGTATAAGGAAATTATACAATAACATATGCTTTACCTCTTACAGAAAAAGCTGCTCTCTCCCATATTTCTTCATGGAAATTGACTTTGAATATGCCTTCTGTGTTTCTGCCTTATAAAATAGAGGGTATTGGACACGGTGCCATCACGTACACTTGTCTTGATGACTTGCAGTTTTCTGTAGAAATAGGTGTATCTTTTAAAAGCAAAATTATGCTTTTACCCTGACTTTCCCCTTCTTCTGAGCAGAATGTCAGTTTTCCCAGCACCCGTCCCTTCTCAGTTCTCACCCTTCAGTTTCCCTTCTGCTGTGTTACTTGTGACCAGGAAAATGCACCCCAACTGAGAGACAGTAAGGCTTGGAGTGAGTCCCAGTGAACCCAAATATGTAGGTCTAGGGTGAAGGATTTGTGGCGGAGACTTTGGGGACAGTAGCATCTTCTACTGACTTGGGTACTGTCCTGGGGCACAGGGTTTCCGCAAACCCGACCCTAGAGGGGTGGAATGTGAAGGTAACAGCTTGCATGCTCCTTAGAGATTGTAATCCGGGGTTTGCCAAATGGTTGAAAAATAAAAGCCCACAATATGAATGTGCACTCGGTGTGGCTCACATGTTTTATGGACTGCATAAAGAAGACCTCCTGTCCTGATCTCAGACTCCTCCAGTATGAATCCATAATTCGCATCAAAGCCATCCCAGAGAGGAGGCTGTCTTTTCCAGGCTTCTCCATGATCTGACAACCCCTGCCCCAGCGTCCACGCCCCAGGCATTTTTGTTTTCATGCTCCACAGTATCATTCTACAAAGCAAGCCTCAAAATGGGGCTGGCTGGGAACGCTTTTGGCAAAGAATGCCCCCGTTCTGTGGGATACCCCAGAGGTGTCCCCGAATGAGGCCACAGGCATCCTTAGGATGCTGACCCGACCCTGGGAACGCTGGAGGTTGACACAGGGGTCGGGAACCGATGTCCCTTGGATGCCTGCAGTGCTGTTGTATGACCCCACCCCACTGGGCAGCTGTCAGCAGCACAGCGGACATTCGTTTTGACTAGAAATCCTGCCTTATTGTGAGAGGTTGCACCGCTATGAAAGAAACATTTTCATAAAAAGATCCATTGGAAATCTGCTTGGGAAACTATGGACCTGCTGAATGTGTATGCTCCAGGTTATTCTTCCTCAAATTTATTTTCTTACCTTTCTTTAGGTTGAGGCGAAAGATAATAAATTATCTTCCCTTTCTGCCACAGACAAGGGACATCACAGAGGATTATTTTTCCACTCCTTCTCCCTCCACATAACATGCAGAAGGTATTGTCAAGGTCATTTAAGCAAAGTTAGCATCAACTCCACTCTATAAAAGAAGAATTGCTTCCGCTTTTGATTTGTGCCAGGCACTAGGCCTTCCTTAAGCCTTATGTATACCAAAGAGTGACATACGTTAGCCAGGAAGAAATTGATACCTTGGAAGGTCTTTTGGTGGCTTTTTTTCCTCCCCTACCAGGCTTCTTTATCTATTTCCTTTTAACTTTTGGTTTATGAAGTGTTATATGTGTAGGCATTGCAAAAGTACGTATTTCCGCCCTCCCCTGGCAATTCAAAAGAGAAAGGTGTGTGCCTAAGACAATGGAGAGGAGTCTCTTTCCACCTGCTCAGTTCCTCGGTGTGTGCAATCCTTTCCCACAGACAACACATGGCAATTTAGTGGATCTCCTCCTCTATTTAAACCACAGCAGGGGTCTTAGGAGAGTGGAGTCCTCTTGTGTAAGCGGCAGGGAGACCCAACCTGCTATCTGGAGCATTGGCAGGAGGTAAAATGCTCAGAAAAGACTAATTATGAGAAGCAAAGGCTCTCACCCTACATCCTGAGCTGCCTTCACTTGATCTTGGGTCATTGACCCCAGGTATCTGTGGGAAAAAGAATGTCCAGCCTCTTAGGTCCTGAGGACTCCACGCAAATGAACCACGTACTGCATATAAGGTATCCCCCTCACACTGCCTCCTGCTACCCACATCTTGATTCACTCACTCAGCTAAACCCAGCCATGGTTTTGGTGTCTATTTGGTGCTTAGCTTGTTCAAAGGAAAGAAATTTCTTTTCTTACTCTAAATGATTCGACTTTGTCACAGGTTTGAGAATTCTCTAAAAATATGGAGTATTCAACTTAGAGTCAAAATAAACAGCAAAGGCAGTAAAATAAGAATCTGATCCCCTTTATTGAGATTAAATAAATATGTAATCAAATAAGTGTCTTATTGGTAATAAGGAAGGAATAAAAAATATATCTAAACACATCTGGGTTTCCCTTTCACAATTCTTATAGCTTTGCTTTTAACGTTTTTTTTCAATTCACTCTATCACACATATTTTACACAAATTATTACCAGATTAGGCATACCCAAAAGTATAAAATATTTTGATATTGGTTTTGGCAAGTTAATAATATTTGGGGTCATATTGTATTAATTTGCATAGATTTGTTTCAAAAATACCTAATGTATCCACTATTGCATATCACTATATATATTTTTATAGCTAAGTCTTTACCAATGAAAAGGCAGGCATGAATGCATTTCACAATCACCTCAATTTAACAAAATTAACAGCTGGTTAAAACTATCTCTTAAAATAGCCTTAAAATACAACCATCGCCAGTTACTTAATTTTAAACCTTCGCACATTTGTGTTCTCAATGATTGAGTTTCTCAATCATTTCACACTGTACGTACGTCAAGTCATTCTGCTCAACTTCTGTAGTGCTGAATGTCGATTATATCTCAATAAAACTGGAGGAGGGGGAAGAATTTTCTATGTGTCTTTTAGAGTAGGCAGCCTAAGATCAGAAATAACCATCTGCATACAAAGTCATATTAGTGAAATCTTAGTAAAAATAACACCTGAATAACACCAATAAAAAAGTTTGTGCATATTTTCTCCCCTTTCTGTCACCACAATGTTCTTAATAGTTTCTTTAATTCTCCCCTGTAATTATCTATAAGAAACTCAGGTAAAGGTGATAAAGAGAGGACCTGTTCTCAATGAAGACATAGAAATTATAACTTACTGAAGTAAAGATTTGAAGATCATTTTTTGGAGCATGTTATAACTCAGAGATCAGGGTATATGCATCTTTGACAAAAACAATTTTAGAGATGTTTAACTTTGGATCTGAAAAAATAGCCTACCAGAAAGGAGCAGAAAGAACATTTTATTGGTGTATGAAAGGCTCCAAGACAGCATGTATTATTGCATAAATACACTTTTTAGTTACCATAGGTGCCTTAGTCATATTCTTGACTCTAAGAGATACTAAAATATATGGACGCTAGAAGCATGCAGCTGCATTGTCCCCTCAAACTCTTTTTGTTTGGGGGGTGATGAAAATAAGAGTAGGTGGGAGCAGAGATCAATAAAATAGTAAAATATGAGGGAGCTTTCAGAATAGTAGATCTTTTTTATTGTCTTTCTTTTTTCCCCTTCTTGAATGGCGTCAAGGGACAAAGGCTCTGCGGGCTTCACTCGGTAGATGCTCAGCCAGGGATCACCCCTGCTCTGGGGCTGTCGCTGCTGGGAGGGCTCCAAACTTCCCATCTCCCCCCTCCCCCGCCAGCACCCCTCCCCATTCCCAAATGCAGTGTGCGATCAAGTGTGACCCCTGCCTGCTCCACCTTCAGAGCTGGGCCAGAGTGTTTCGTGACCAGCTTTAGTTAAAAGCCAGTAGCCCTGTAAAATAGACACATACATGTTTAAATGCAGGATGGCATAAAATGCATAATTACCAGTTATCAAAATTAAAATAACAGGGAGCAAAGGGCTTTGTTAATTTTAGGGGATTTTATAATTGTTTACTAGACAAATATACACACATCCTGTATCTGTACAACTCAAGGAGGTTGCGGGTCTCATCTAATCAGAAGAAAGTTTCACAGATAAGGTGAAACTCACTTTAATGAAAAGGGAATTTGCCAGAATACGAAAAGCAAGACACCTGGCGTGAATGTGGGGGATAATACTGCACTTGGATTAGAGTCTGCCTTTCACCTCTGCATCGATGCAAAAAAAAGCTCAAGTGCCTTATTCCTCTGGGTCACTATACATACAGACAAGATTTTGCAGCTTTTTCAAGAAAAGGAATTTTATTATTCCATTGCCAGTTTAAAATTTGCAGGTGCACAATGTAAGCTCAGCACAGAACCTGGGACTAATATCACATCATTAGCCACTGAGAAAGCCAATAGTTTACAATTGCAATCATTTCTATGAAAGTGCACCAAACTGCAGTGTCTATCATCAAATTCATGGCCAGTGTTGTCTAAGCCACTTGGCCTTTGGCCTCTAGCCTCACAGCACAATAGCTAGTGAGTTAAAGCAACCCCATTTGCCCCTTCTCCTCACTGTTGTTTACCCATGTTAAAAGAAACAACTTCATTAAGGTCTGAATTATTTCATGAGCGTAGCCTTTCTGTCTTTGCACTGCTCTACCCACAGAAGACCTCAACTCCAAAGATTAGCTGAGGGCCATCTTCTGAAGTTGGTGCCAATGATGCCACCTTGTGGGAACTAACCCCTTTCTGAAAATACCAGCTCATTAACAGAGGGCTGCCTGCCAGCCTTCTCGGGCCTGGGAGACGGACTCCTCTGAGCCTCGCATGTTACTCCTACTGCCCGCCCTGGGCCACGTCTGTTGGCCTCTTGAGGGTGGCACGCAGCTTGCGCCCAGAGTCTGCATCATTACTTGGAGCTGAGCAATGCAGAGTGGTTCCTGGTTCCTGGCCCTGTCCGCTTCAGCCCAAGAGGCACAAATCGCTTTCAGGAGGTTTCACGTATAATTAGCGTGAGCCAATGCGAAGGCTCGGAAGAGGCAGTGGTTGCCAAAAGAGCAGATGTGTCTGAAGTCTGCATCAGTTTATCTGGTGACCTCCTGAAATCAGTGGAAGATTTATATTGCTAATTATAGACTTTTTTCTAATTTAGTCATTCTTCTCTTCATTAGAAAAAAGTGGAGATACGGTTCCAGATGAAAATCTGATGTGACTTTAGGAAGGGAGGCATCATCTTTACGTGTTTTGCAAACCACAATTTTTACTTTCTCGAGTTAGATGGGCAAAATACACAACATAGCACACATACACAGAGCTGTTTGCACTTATACCATATTCTGGAGCTCAGCACAGTAAAGAAACTGAGTGTGCTGTGGTTGGAATTGGGGGTGTTCATCGTAACTTAGAAGTTGTGAAAATAGACTGGAGTTGCCTGGGAATATATGTGTTCACCAGATAATTACTGCTGACACAAGAGACTGTGGAAGAAACTGGGTGAGTAGCCCGGCCACGCCACTGTGGTTCATTGTTTAAAGTATTTGATTTTTACAGTTGGATATTGTTTGAACCATGGGGATTTTCTTCTCTGACATTGAGGGGGGAAAAAAAACAGAACAAACCCACAAAGCTTTCTGGAGTGGGGTGGTGAAGGAGCAGGTGGTCCTTCCTTTTCTCTAATGATTCCCTGGCTTGCCTATGGGACCGCGTTACACAAATTCAAGTTTTCTGTAGCTGTTTCCACCCACCCCATCAAAATGAGAACAATTCCCTGTCAATTTGCCTTGAAAAATGAAAACATGGATTTTCTACGTCTCCCAGATGGGTTTAGCCACAGAAATGCATGCCAAAAAAAAAAAAAGACAACAAGTGTAATTTATTCTTAGCCATTAAATTTCCTCTTGCATTAAGGAATTTAAAATAGGCCCTAAATGTACCTTCCCAAGTTCACTGCAGGGCTCCAAGCCCTGAGACAGCAGATGGTATGCATGCAGTCGCAGGAGGCCCACATTGAACCAGGAATTTTTTTCAAGTATTATCACAAAGTTTCTCTTGCCATATCCTCCCAGGAGTGAGATCTGGGTTGTTTTTATGAATGATTTTTAAAAAATATTTTAATTAGAAACAAATGAATGAAGTGGTCTGAGCGGCTTCCAATGTGAGCACGGGTGTTGTTTTGACCTGTCATTCCAGTGGAGTTCAGTAGATTCTGACCACTGTCCGCACAGTCTTTGCACACTAGTGTTTTAGATCTTGCTGCGTAAAGGGAGTAAACACATGTCGTCGGCAAGGATCCCTCTAGCGATGCCGTAGGCGACTGTGTCTGGGTCCTGCACAGACCCAGACATGCAGAACCTGAACTCAGAGGGCCGCACGGAGACGCGTCCAGAGCACTTACTTCCCAGTCCAGGAAAATTTGTTGTCAGGGACTGGATGGCGAATGAAAGGAATGTTGTTTTGTTACAGAACCGAAGATTTCCGACAAGATAGAGCATGAGCTTTCTGAAAGGAGAAACCTTTTTGTTGTTTTTTTTTTTCCTCACAAACATGCTCAGACACAGCTTTCCTTTCAGCTAATTAAGCTGTTTTAAAGCAAACTGGTCAAACAGTGACATCTTAGTGGGGAGCCTTGGAGTCAATCGTATGACATAGAAGGCAGGACACTTAGAGGGTGACTTCTGCTATTGTTTTCTCTGGCCGAATATTTTCTACTTGGTCAATGCTGCCAGAGTGACCCCACACAATTGGGAGAATGCAAAACCACCGGCCTCCAGGGATGCCATTGAGAAGGCAACCACAGAATAAGATTTCATGGTCAGAAGCCCAGCTTACCCTCTCCTACCAAGTCCTGATGCTCACAATATTTTGTATGTATGTTTTCTTCCTGTCATTAGCATATCGTTAAAGCAGCTAAATGAGATGAGAACACTGCCATCGGGAATTGCTATAAATAATTATTCTTGCGTTAATGTAAAGCTCACAGGCCTTTTTCATATGGGAAGCAGCTTAGAAAAAAGTCAATTTCTAGAATAATCATGATCCCTTTAAGAGAATGTGTGGAATACCCAGAACAAAATTTCTCTTAGCTAAATACTCAGTAAGGATGACAGACTATGTCCTCTGTCAAATATTTTTAAAATAATGTATGGCCCCCATTGTCGAAAAGGATGGATGTAAATTTAGTGTTTTGACATCTGCCAAGGTGGCACTTGCTTTCACGTGCTGAACAAAAAAAAAAAAAGAAAAAAATAAATGTTCTATAAATAATCGCGAAATGGTTGCAAATGCTTGTCATTTGTATTTCTCATATTAAATCCCAGCACATCAAATCCACCAGTAGTCTGAAAATGTGTCTTTTGAAACTCTTGACAGTGTTAAAGGAGGCTGTGTTTTTGTTTTTTGTTTTTTTCATTAATAGCAAGTGATTCCTTTTTTCTTGTCAAGTATCATGATGTTTTTACTAAACAAGATTCTGGGCCTAATTACAGTGAAAACTGTGATAAGGTGTGTCTTCCTATAGAAGCCAGATGCCACCTGTTTAAATAGATCTTTCTGCAACAAGAAAGAAAAGAAAAGAAAGGAGTTGAAGAAAATAATTAAAAACAGAAGGAGAAATGATGACGTAGCAACTTTTCAAGTCTTTCATGTGCGATGTCACACTGAAGTCCGTATTTATTTAAAGGAGACCCTGTGTTTTCCTTTGATTTTTAAATACCAACCGTACTAAAACTAGGTGATCCATGAAAACAGAACATCTTGATGATAAGAAAAGGGGGCGACGACCCCCCCGCACTCACTAGTTGTCTGTGGTGTAGGGGAGTGTTGCTGAGAACAGTATTAACGAGAGCACCGTTGCTTCATGATTAAAGGAGCAGCTTCAGGAGCCAGACGCCTGCGTCCCTGCTCCAGCTCCACTGCCTCTTGCTCTGTGGCCTGAGGCTGGGCATGTAACCTCTCTGTTTCTCAGTTTTCAAACCTGAGAAAGAAGGTTGATGATATACCTACGACCACAGGGACTCTGGTGAGCATTAGATGAGTTCAGTGCCAGCATTACGCTAAGTGTTTCACATAAGTTGTTACAATTTTCACAGAAACCCTATAAGAACTAAGGTATTCTCTACTTTGTACAACTGAGAAAGCTAAAGTTCATAGAAACCACTGAATTAGTCTACTGTCACAGAGCACAGATTTGAACCCAATTTGCCTGAGTCTGAAGTCTATTTTATTCCATACCTTCCTGCTTCTTAAATACATACTTTTGTCTGTTTGAGGTGGAAACATACAAAAATGGCAAATCAATACTATCTTCGCTGAGCAGTACTCCTGACAAGTTGATAGACTTGGCCGTATTTATACAGTCAGGCTGTGGAAAGGCGTAATCCAGTGAGGCTGCTATGGAATAATCCTGAAGTGCAAGAAAATGAAGATTCTGAATGGCTCTTGTCTAACTACTGACACCTCCCAGCAGAGTAAAATGAAATCTGGCTCTGGAAGGAGGTGGGTCCGCATGGTACACTGGTGCCAACTTTCTATCCTCAGTCCTAGGCTCACATTGTAGAACCGATGACACACGACAGAGGACCCCGCCAGGCTCCTGCCCTGCCTGCATCCAGTGCTCATGCCTCATTCTGGTGGGAGGGCTGCTCAGAGGAGTCGGACAGAGGAAAGAAGACAGTGGTTAAAACGGTTAAAACCAGGCGGACTCCAGCTCTGTCATTATCTAGCTAGCTATCATGTGACTTCCTTGTCTGAGTCAGGTTTCTTCTCAGAAATTTCGAATAACTTCTGTCATTCAGGGTGGTTGTGAGGATCAGAAGAAAAGTGCATGAACCTTGGCTGGTGTGGCTCAGTGGATTGAGCACTGGACTGCGAACCAAAGGGTCACCGGTTCAATCCCCAGTCAGGGTACGTACCTGGGTTATGGCCAGGTCCCCAGTAGGGGGCATGCGAGAGGCAACCACACATTGATGTTTCTCTCCCTCTCTTTCTCCCTTCCTTACCCTCTCTCTAAAATAAATAAATACAATCTTTTTTAAAAAAAGTGTATGAGATGCCTCAGACAGAGTTGGTGACAGAGAAAGTGCTCCATAGGTAGCAATCAATAATACTTTGTAATAATCATTTAAAACATGCTTTGAGTGTGTGTGTACTCCACTATTTCAAGTGCTACACAGGTGAGGTCTCTGTTCCCTCCCCCTAGTCGGGTGACCATGGGGATCTATTTGTTTTTGGAGAATGATGCCATCTCCAAGTTTAGGGACTAAGTATTTCATTTCTGCTATAGACAACTCAAATTGGCAAGTAATTCAAATCTGTAGAGATGGTCAAAATGATAAATGACTTATGAAAATATTTTTTAAGGTTTTATCTATCTATTTATTTATTTATTTAGAGCGAAAGGAAGGGAGGGAGAAAGAGAGGGAGAGAAACATCAATGTGTAGTTGCCCCTCATGTGGCCCCCACTGGGAGCCTGGCCCGCAACCCACACATGTGACCTGACTGGGAATCGAACCAGTGACACTTTGATTCACAGCCCACACTCAATCCACTGAGCTACACCAGCCAGGGCTGAAAGTATTTTTTTTAAGTAGCTGCTAAGATAATGGTGTCTGTGCCAAGAAGTGAAACAAAGGAAGTTTTGCCTTCAGAAAAATGAACACAGAAGGCCCTGCATACATAGACACCATCGAACCACTGAAGGGTTCCAGGGTTGTTACTCTGTCTTCATTTGATTGAGTCAGGGAAGATAAAAGGTAAGAAGAATCCTTCTACTGAGTGATGGAAAGTTGCTAATGTTCTTAAGTAGAGTCAACATAGTATTTTGGGTCTAAGGAATGCTTCCTTGTAGAAAGATAGGGAGGGCGTCATAAGAATGAAGGCTTCGATTCGAAACAATTATGAAGATGCAGACGCCATGTTGGAGAGGAGCACTAGGAAAGTCTGAATGTTGACTATTTACCTCAAGAGACGAATTCACTGACAGGAAGTCTTGAAATTAATGAAACAAACTGAGTCTGCTAAAATGCAGTTAATTTTTTCTCTACCCATTAAGTCATTATAACGAATTGGGTAAATTATTATTTTTTAAATAAAAAGCCACATTTTCACGGCACAATATTCGGAAGTGTGAGGATATTGTGTGCACCTTCTCCACTTTGTACCCTCTCTATTTCCAAACATAACTGAGGGGCTTCTAGAGGAAACATGGCAGAAATTTCCTGACAGACAGAAGGAAGGGAATATTTCAGATTCCTCTGTGAACAAGTGAATCTTAATAATTGAGTGCTAAATTATTTGACATCTAAAATGGCAAGAGTGCAGAGGGGCATGGATCGGGAGTAAAAGACAGAAAAATGTACTTAAATAACAATTAAAATAAAATTAAAAAAAAAAGAAAATGGCAAGAGTGCTTGTGTTACATCCCTGATTATTTGAAATAAAAATACAAATTTATTTAAAGAAATGAAGTATTTTCTGAAACATAATATAAATGATAATTTATCACAAGGGATTTTCTGTAAGGTACATTGAGTGCTACGCCAAATAAATTTTTTCATCACACTTTCTGAGATAATAAAATGATGTTCAAGCATGATATAAATTCCAGATGACTTCACATTTCCTAGCCTTTTGCTTCTGTCTCCTCCAAAATTTTTCACCTTTTATCCTTGCCTCATGCCACATACCAGTTTCCCAATTTCTTCTGGATGAAATGATTATTTTCAGCAATGACCTTCAAACTGTTCCCAGGGCACTCAGGTCAGCTTGGCAGAATGCACAGACTCAGCACCTGTTCTCGCTGGGCTTCTCCTTGGATATACCAACCATCAAACATAATTTTACATTTCTTTGTCCAACCCTTCCTTTCCAAAATTCAATTATCCCAATATAAAATTCTTCCACAAATGTCAAAACATTTTGCAACCTGCCATCATAATCTTTACCCAAACTCTTTCATCATAACTATTTTACATCTGTATTATTTATATATAGCAAAAGTTAGACATTCATGAAATGGCCAAAACCTTTACTAAAATGGAGAAGAATACAATACTAATAAATGTATTTGGAGAAAAGGGTGTTCTTTCTTGTTAAACAGTATTTTTAAAATTCAAAGGAAAGATTTCTATATTTCAGCAAGCAGTTAGTTTGCTTAGAGCATGATCTTGCTCGGGTGTCTCTTTCTTTTAAAACCTCTTTTCCTGAGTCTCAGTTAAATATTAAATATTGTGACAGCAACACGATCCTCTCCCCCCGACACACACACAAACACACAGATACACAAACATACACTCAAACCAACAGCTTCCTGGAAAAGTCATCCTAAACCAGTAGGATTGGGAACCTGAGTTAAGTGAGCCTTTAGTGACAAGTGTCCTTATTCGGAAACTTCATGCTTAATCGTTTCGGGGTTTGTGGCAAGAACTTTGAAGGGTGCCTCCTGGTCCTGTTTCCTGGCCACTGGCTACTTTTCCTGTGTAGTTGCATGTTAGACATGATGACCTGCTGTATAGAAGCCATGTGTTGTCATAATGTAACGTCATTAAACAAAGTGTTTAGAGCAGTTTTAGCTGAGCCAGAACATGAACAACAAAACCCGCCAATTACAGTGTCATTTCGTGTAGTTGTTAAGGTTTCAAATGTCTCCAACTTTTTCTGGTAGGCCATATTGAGCATGTCACGGCGAACATCCGAGATAACGATTTGCTAGGCAATGTGCAGTTCTCGCTCCTTTTTTTTAATATCAGAGAAGAAAGAGTTCTTTATAATAATTTGGCTCAAATGTCTACACACATTGCTCCAGCGTCTGTAGCAGCATGTGTTTCTAGGATTGTTCTGGAAGAGAAAATGCAGAAACAGCAGGGAGCAGAAGATAAACAGGCAATTCGTGACTCATTAAAACAAGCATTGGTAGCCAACATTGTGGAGTGTGTGAAGACCCCAGATCCAACTCGCCTATAAACTTTTTTTACCAGCTGGACTTAGCATCTGTCAGAGTTTGGAAGGAGAGATAATCTGGTACAAATGATTTCAGCGTGTCGCATTTATTAACCTGCCACCTTACATAACTCTGCTGATTGGGAACTCAGGGAAATGTTTGAGCAATGACACAGCTTATTGTTGCAATGCTACAACTTCAGTAATAAAGATGCCAGTTGTTATATATATTTTTTAAAAATGCAAAGACCACAGAGCAATTGGAAAATGATGATGAAGCCAAGTTAAAAGGCATCACAGTCTTGAGAAATGTATGTGCCAGAAGAATAATTGAAATTCAGTTTGGATTTTGATCGTGCTCAATTCTTTACATCAATTAGGCAGGGAAAGTATTTTATTTTTTAATGGTCGTCACATTGGCTTTGTTAAACAGCTCTGATGTAAACAAATGCCAAACTGGGAGCATTATCGTGTCCTTTCCCAACTACTCACTGTTCTAAATCAATGACTTGCTTCTGTTGTTAAAACCCTGACAATTGCTAGAAGGACACTTCCCGTTTCTTTAGCATTTTCACTGTAGAACTGAAGGAAACGTAGAGGGGCCTTTATATGAAAACCATGCTTATTTTAGTCTTAAACAGCTTTGCCTTGGCTCACAGTTCACTAAGGACAAAGAATATTAACCCAGAAGTCAAACTATGCAAAGTAACATGCACCATTTTATTTCTATGCTTTTATGTATTTCCCCTGTGCCTCAAAGTTTGCTTGGGATTATTTGGTCAAGGGGAGAAAACACCACAAAGCAATTTTCTATGTTTCATCCAGCTCACATGCCAATGATTTCAAATTAATGGGGATCTTTCCTCTCTGGTCCAAAATTTGCACATATTAGCTTATAAAATATGGATAAGCTGGTTTCCTATAACAAAATATAGCCCTGCCATTTCAGAAATGAAAATTGCAGAGACTTTGGAAAAAAATCAGCTGAAGGAATGCTTCACGTTTTGCAATGGTTAGCCTATTATTTGTAGTTTTGAAACTTTATTGGTCCCCAAACTAATCTTTTCTGAGTATAAAAACATTAGCATATGGTTTAACACAGCACAGGGCTGGAAAGTCCATATCCCAAATGCGCATTGTATGCAGGGTGACATTCACACTAAATATCATCCCTCAGGGTCTGTACTCCATTTTACCTGGGACTGGAGAGCCATGAAATCCCTGGAAAAGTTGTTCATGAGTCTGAACCAAATGGTGCACAGTGTACTGAGATACTAACCGTGTGTGCTGCTGCCAAAGGTTGTGGCTCAAATGTCTCTCTAAGTAACATTAAAAATCTGCTGCTTCATGCCTATGAATTTCAATATTTATAGCATTCAATAAAACGGGCCACTGTCAGAGAGAGATGTGCCACTGTGCACTCTCTGAGCAGATGGGCAGCAATATGGCACATTTACAGGGACCAGCTGTGGAGTGCAGAAATGGATGCTGGTCAGAGGCAGGGTACAGGCCCCACATCTGGAATTCTAACTGACTGGCCTCAGTACCCATTGTAAAGTTTCCTCCTGCAGGAGGAGCTCTGATTTAGAGCTGCTCACTAGTGTGCCTTAAACTGCATCAAGAGTCCTCATTAACACAAGAGACTGGAGGGCGGTTAGGGCCTGGAACTCCTCTGTTGGGCATCTGTTAGAGTCTGTGGATGATACTCCGTAGTCGGTTATAGACGCACCCAGGGGAAGGTTCTCTCATGCACGATGCAATGTTCTATACTTTGCTGGTTTTATACAAAAAGGAGGTTTTATTATAAACAGAGCTACTTTCAGCACAGCCCCTTCTCTAAACAGGTCAGAAAAGACCCTGAAAGGACAATTCCTGGTATATTTAAATGTTTGGTAGAAGTATCCAATTTTTTTAAGTCCAAAATGAAACATCATCTTATTTGGGATAGAATTGGCTGAGTTTGAATGCATGGTTAGAAATTTCTAAAATATATCAGGCTCTCATTCGATCTCTTTGTTGTATCACTATTCAAGTCATCAGAATGGTATAATTTTACAGAGTTTAAATCATTCAACTGACAATAGAAAAGTAAAGTGCTTTACATATTTCAAATATGAACAAGAAATGGTTGGTTACCTAAAAATACTCTTTTTTAATTCTCAAATAAAATTTGTATGATATTTTTTTCCATTACCATAGTCCCCTTGCATCCCACTCCCTCCTGCAATCACCACGCTGCTGTCCATGTCCATGAGTCCTTTTTCCTTTTTGCTCCACCCCTCCACCCCTTACACTACCCCGCACCCTTAGCTGTCATCCTGCTCTCTATCTGTGAGTCTGTCTCTGTTTTGCTTGTTAGCTCAGTTTGTTCATTAGATTCCACATATGAGTGAAACATATGGGATTTGTCTTTCTCTGAGACTCATTTCACTTAGCATAATCTTCTTCAGGTCCATCCATGCTGTTGCAAAGGGTAAAACTTTCTTTTTTTTATGGTTGAGTAGTATTCCATTGTATAAATGTCCCATAGTTATTTGATCCACTCATCTACTGATAGACACCTGGGCTGTTTCCATATCTTGGTGATTGTAAATAACGCTGCAAAGAACATACAGGTGCTTATGTTCTTTTGAATTAGTGTTTTGAGTTCCTTTGGATATCTTCCCAGAAGTGGGATCGCTGGGTCAGAAGACAGACCCATTTTTTAATTTTTTGAGGCATCTCCACACTGCTTTCCACAGTGGCTGCACCAGTCTGCATTTCCACCCGCAGTGCATGAGGGTTCCCCTTCTCCACATCCTCGCCAACACTTGAGTAACATTCTAGTTTTATTCTTAGTAATATTTTTCTATAGAGAAAATTCTACTCTCATTCTTTCATTTCGTTAAATACTTTCCCTGTATTTTCCAATTATTCACTTTAAAATTTATTTGGTCTTCAATGACCCTCATTTCTTGAAAATTTATTTTTTATAGCCTCATACTACTCATGATTCTTTTTCTACAGCAATTTCTCAATATTTATTTTTACTTTCTTTCACCTCTAAGGGAAACATATTTTAAGCAAGTGAGCCAATGCAATTAGTTACCAACTAGGTCATGCTAACTTAGTTGTGCAACTTACAGATATTTTAGGGCCTTGTCATTCAGTAATCATCTATTTTAAAATCCAAAAATAAAATTGTATTTAGGCTATTTGGTCTCAATCTTTAAAAAGAAAAATTCAGTTACAATTATTAAAAAAA
>PVKM010014727.1:0-28657 GCA_004027735.1 Carollia perspicillata | reverse complement strand
GTCTCAGTAGATATCTGAATTGAAGTCCTGTATGCTTATCCCATTCCTCTCATCAGAAGGTCAGCGGTTGCCTGGGGCTTTTCCATCTGTCCACCAGCTGAACACTGGCATTTAGAAAATCAAAAATTGGTTACAAATTAGTGAAGCTGACTGGTGCAAAGAGATCCCGCCTGCAGTCTTTGCTGAAAGGGTGGAGGTTTAAATATGGTTTGAGGGGAGATTCTGGGAGAACTCTATTTGTCGGAACCACAGAGCAGTGTGGACGAGAGAGGCTCTCCTGGGGAAGGATGTCAGTGCGCACGGGGAATGGGATATTTCGCAGGGGACTATTGAATTTTGAGCATCTCTCTGTAGATTTTGCAGATACAAAGACGTATTTGGAAATAATGTGTTCCCGCCTAGAAATCAGCAGGGAAGCCCCCTGTGCATTTCCAGTCTAGAGGACACAGGATATCTTTCAAAGTACAGGGAAACACACCCGTGACACAATTTGCAAAAATAAAATGCTAACCTACATAGTGTGGATTATAGATGCATTCAGACACCAGAAAAGGAGGGAAGGACAGCGGCAGCTGAAGAAATTTCAGGAAAGCTTCATGCAGAAACTGAGTTTTGTTCTGAGCAATTAAAAAGTGGGTGTGGTTTCCATACCACAGGAAGAAGAGAGGGAACTGAAGGGGGAGAAAAGATACAAGGGATGATGAGAGTGGACAGGGAGAGGGAGTAAGTCCGTCCCCCTGGAGCTGCAGGGAAGTGCCAGGAAACGGTATGCGCGGCGGGAGGACAATGGTGGTCACTGAAAGACTGGCCAACACATTCAGAGTTCATAATTTAAGCAGGGGTGTCCTATCTGCAACCCAGGATGGCTATGAATGTGTCCCAATACAAAGTCATAAATTTACTTAAAACAGTATGAGATTTTTTTGTGATTACATGTTGCAATGTGTTTAATGTGTGGCCCTAGACAACTCTTCTACTTCCAATGTGGCTCAGAGATGCCAAAAGGTCGGACACCCCTGGAAGAGCGAAGGGATCCACTGATGGTTCTCAATAACAATGTAAAAGGAAGATAAAGGTGGCGCTTTAGTGCATATCTGGCCCTTGGTCCTGGGATTGGGAAGGAAGTCCCAAGAAAGGTTAGTATAGTAATCCCAGCATGACTTGATGGAACTGGTCTGTGAGGAAGAGGTAGAGAGAAGACCCAACTTTGCAGTGAAAATGTCCATGAAAATCAAGCTTTCCATCACAAGATAAAGAGGACTTGAATAAATTTCTAACCTCCTCCTCTAACAGAGGAGGAAAAAGTTGTGTTTCTAGCTGTGGTGGGCCTTTTGCATTGGAATGACTGCATTTCAGACAAATTTGCCCTCATGTTTGTGAAGCCTGGGCCCTCCCTTTACCAGGTAGGGGTCTGATGTCCCCCTCCCCATGCACGTGGACTCAGGAACCAGCGGGACTCCATGGGATCTTGATGCAAGGCTGCTGCTTTCCTGGTGGGGCTGGGTTGGGCCTGTGGTAACTGGAGCTCCCTGGCCATGTGCAGCTGGTTTCAGGTACAAAGGTGGATAGCACATGCTGAGAAGAAGGTGTCAAAGATCTGGTGATGGTAGCTTAGCTTGCGTGTGGACCTGGTGGACCACCCAGCATTTACATCTCAGAGTGACTTTGAGGGTATTTACGAATATCAGTGGCACAGATGAATCACATTGGGGCTGGAGCCTGTTCAGTCTTGGTGCTGCCAGAATGTGAGGGGACGTGGAGGAGGGGGTAGCAGAAAGGGAGAGGGGCAGGTGGGGGTCAGGGATGCAGGGACAGGAATGGAACTAGGCTGAGGGACAGACAGGCTGGTCTGGACACTTAGTCCAACGAGTCGCTGTGGTGAGAGGAAGAGACCTGCTTTTCCTGCAGCTGTTTTCTCTGAAGTGACCTTTTATGAGCGATCGCTCCTGGTACTCCGAAGGGTTCAGCCTGGGGAAGCCGAGGAGGCAGCTGACGACTCTTGGAGCCAAGATCGGATCCCTACCATTGATGGGTTTTCAGAGCTGGCGACAGAGGCCCTTCTTACTCAATGTGGCCTGGGGATTGTGAGGATGTCAGACAGAAAGTGAATTCATGAATTCCCCAGGGCTGCCACTGTCCTATTTGGTCCCTGTAGCTGGGGCCGAAGGCTCTTAAATGGAGCCCATAACTAGGGCTCTGCCTCCCCTTAGCAGTCATTTTCAAACTTGCAAAAAATGATGTGTTTTCCCAGGCAGGCGTGTAGCTGCCTGTGGCAACCTTTAGCTAAATGAAAGCATTTTCTTGGTCTCTGGGGAAGCAGGTGCTAACAGACAGGCTTTTAGGATTTAGAATTTCCTAGGTTTGTTATTTGAGCCTAACAAAAGAGAAAAATCCATCCTGGATGCAATTAGACCATATTTTTCTTTGTCAACCTCCTTTTCCCTCCCCCGGTAGAAGAAGAAATGTGAAGGACAGAATTTTACAGATGTTATTGGAAATTTTAAGCCCAGTGTGTGTGAGATAATATCTGATAACAAATAAAAGGTTTGTGTGTGTCCTTTTAGCTCTCGGTGGAAGCTATAATGCCGTGAGTACACTCTGAGCAGGAGGGAAATTCTTAATATATTCAAATAAAATAAAGGATAATTTTATTATGATACCATGCAGTAAGTCTTCTGTGCAGGGCTAGAAGCTTCCAGAGGAAAGTCGTTTTAGAGCAACTGCTACAGCTTGGGAAGGGCATGTTGACCCCGAGGGATGTAGCAGTGGGGGGCACGTATTCTCATTATTCAGCGCCGTAAACAGGGGTGTCATGCCCACAGGTGTGCAGTAATCAATTGTGATGCATGTCCTCCCAATCTTGTTCCTACTAAAACACACTGGATTATGTGATAATGTTAATACTTAACGTTAACTTTGTTGAATTTGATTTAGCTACGGTAAAACTCACCAATTTAAAAAGTGTAATTTGAGGAGTTTTTGACAAATGTGTATCGTCATAGAATCCCCAATATGATCAACATGCACAGAATCTCCATCATGCTAACATGTTGCCCCTGCAGTTTTGCAGTCGGTTCCTATGACCTCCTCCCTCCGACCCCCGTGGCAACCACTGATCTGCTTTTGTCTCTACAGTTTAGTCTTTGTTTTTCTTCTGCTGTATTTCTGAGCTAACCTTTTAAGTAATAACTACATTGTTTCTATATCTATATTAATGTTACTAATCACGTTTCAGCCTAGTCATTATGACCTTAGAACCATTCTGTCTCTTTAAGGTAGCTTTGTAGATTTCCATGCCGTGTGATCCATATGATTTTAATTTAGCTCGTTTTCCCCACCCCCAGGATTCTTGGTGGGGTACATCTCATTGTTAACTTTAAGAATTGTGCAAGGAGCCCTGCTGGCGTGGCTCAGTGGATTGAGTACCGGCCTTCCAACTGAAAGACTGCTGGTTCGTATTCCCAGTCAGGGCACTTGCCTGGGCCAGGTCCCTCGTTGGGAGCAAGCAAATTGCTGTATCTCTTGCACGCTGATGTTTCTCTCCCTGGTTTTCTCCCTTCCTTCTCCTCTCTCTAAAAATAAAATCTTTAAAAAAAAAGAAATGTAAAAGGAGTGTAGGGATGGGTCAAGAGGAGGGGAAACCAGGGAGGATGGAGGGGAAGTGGGGCGAGCATCCTGGAGGTGGGAAAGTAGAATGTGTGGTTGGCCCTGGTGGGGGCAGTGGGTGGGGACGCCTCTTCTGGGACAGCAGGTTAGAATTGTTATTGTTAACAGGTTATCTAGAGGTGAAGAAATGCCACTAAGTCACGCGCTGACAGTGATTGGAAGGGTTAGGCGGCTCGGTATAGAGAAAACCGCTAAGGGGCATTGGGGGACCTTATTCCTCCTTTACACACCATCTGGGTACCATTTTCTGTGGGTTCTTCTTTGATCAGACAGATCCTTAGTCCTGTGCAATTAAATTTTTATTAAAAAACTTTTTGAGCTACAGATAAGTTTCAAGAATATTACATTGTACTCCCATATGTCTCGCACTTAAATTTAACCCAATGTTAGCATTTGGCCACATTTGCTTTCTCTCTGTATATAGAATATAAAACATCCACAGTATTATTCTTATAATTATCATAATAATTACTATCGTCTCGTTGGACCACTCGGCAGTAATTTGCAGAGGTCACAACTCTCCATTCTTTCAGCACATGTTTCCTAAGAACATAGACTTTATTTTTGTATATCCCAGTTCAATTCTCAAAATCAAGAAATTTAATATTGCTATAATAATTTCATATGGAGTTCATATTCAGATTTCCCTCGCTATAGGGGCTTGCATTTAAATGACTCTCTGGAACTGACGTAGTCTCGTGACTCCAAAGGATGACCCTTCAAGTGGGGGAACTAAAGGTCATGGGAGAGAAGAGAGAGACCCACAGACCACATATACAAATATAGGCCGAGTCTTGTGGAAAATGTCCAAAAATATTTGTTTAATTGACCTAAAGTATTTGTATGTTGGTTAAAAAATCATTTGCTTGTTTTCATGTTTTATTCTTAGCTTTGGGGTCCTTGCTGGTGGTGAATGGGCATGAGCTATCTGGGGCTCCCCATGTCAGCTTCATTTCCCCAGCGCCTTGTAACAAGCAGGGCTCTACAAAAGAAAACCCTTTTTATTGTCCCAATTAACATCAATCAAACACCAAGGAAAGGATCCTAATATCTTTCTAAAATGCTTTCATTTTTCTTAGAGTTCAGTTGTCATAAAAATTGTATGTTTAAAGTGTCCATTGGGTGTAAATGGTCCCTTAAACCCTTGTAACTGAGTGACATGTAATAATGAAAGTACCTTCACAAAGAACAACAAAAATAGATCTTTTTTTTTATTGTAATCATCAAATAGGAAGCCCCAAGGTACTGATTGAATTATACATAAACCTGATATGGAGCTATAAAAATGATGCTGGCATGCTGGTTTCTGACAGACCGCACACAGATTAGGCTGCACAAAATAACCTTAATTCTAACAGTACCCAGCCTCTGCTGGATGGGTCACAAAACAAAAAATATTTCTGGATGAAAATATTTTCTGTATGCATGTAGTTTTTTAGGGAGTGCTGTGAGAACTTTTATCAATCAACAAGCAGAGAATGTGCATTGAAACAGACAGAGACATTTATTTAGGAGAGAAGATTAAATGCACAGGAGGGTGGCTAAGGGTCCTGGGTGTTTCCTTCTAAGTCACTGTATCAGAATTAGTGTTCCAAGGAGAACAGAGTTGTCAAGGTCTGGAAGAATTCCAGGAATACTTTGTGGAGAAAGGTTTGAACTATCTGATTTTGGATATTTTCTACCTGAAATGTTTAGCTGTTTTAAAGAAATACACTGTATTTTTGTTTAAATTTTAACTTTTCCATTGATGAAATGAAGGGTGTGATGGATTGGGCAGAGCATTGGAGTACTGGTACCTGGAATTCTCTGCTTTTCGCTGGTTCACTTCTCCCCGATGAGAACACCCTTTAAATATCCTCATTTGCACAGACTATCCTGGAATGGAAAACATATCGCTCCTGACCTTTTTCTTCATCTTACATTTCTGTTCCTGTTCTGTGTCCCGTGCTTCTTCATATTCATGCCTCTGTTCACACCTTCCATTCCTTCTGGAATTTGCTCTTCCTCGTTTCTGTGTTCAAATCCTACCCCCTGTCAAGTTTGAGCGCAAATCCTCTCATGGTGGGAAGTCTCCCCTGATTTCCCCAACTGGGAATGTATTCTCACCTTCCAGAATCTCCTTGACTACTTCTGTCTATACATCCTTTCTGGCCCTTGCCACTTCCTACTCAGTGCGAGGAGTCTGAACAAGTATCTTTGCTCTTTCTTCTGGCCTGTGAACCCCTGGAGGACAGGACTAGAACATGCTTTTTGAAGAACAGTTTGTTGGTGCCAAACTTGTAAAACATGTAGTCAATATTGCAAATTCAAAAGCAAAGTAGTCAAGACGGCATATAACATTTTAATGAATTAGTCTGGAAAAAATGCATTTAAAAAATTAGTGCCCAAACTAATATTTTCACAATCTGTTCTTTAACTTTAAAAGAACCTTAGGGACCCTCAATATTGTTGGTATAATTATGTAGATGTCATTTAGATAGAACTAAGTTAGGACAGCTTTAGACAGAACTACGTTGGGAAGGCTTGATCCAAGGTGACAACGGACCGGACCGCAGGATTTCTTGGTCTCAGCACGAAGTACAGACACCGCAGGGAAGGCTTTTCTTCGTTGCGGAGGGGTGTGCTGTGCATTGTGCTGCGTTGAGCCGCGTTCCTGGCCTCTGCTCAGTACATCCCTGCAGCATTTCTCACTCCAGTTGAGTAAATCAAAAAGGTTTGCAGATGTTGCCCAATTTTCCCAGGGAGCAAAGTAGTTCCCTGTTGAGAAACAACGTTTTACTAAGACTTTGCCATTTGACAGGGTCTTCCAAGCAACTTCTCTTGTTTTCTTTACAGCTCTCTCTTTACTTCTTGGTTTATCTCCAGTTGCCACTGTTTGTTATGTTTAATTTTGTTCTGTTTACTTGGATTTGTTTTTCATTGTGTTATTGTACAATGTTGTCTTAAGTAATTTTTTAAATAAATAGTGTGTGGATGGGTAACAAAATAAAATAAACTCGGGTTCTCTTTGGAGGCAGATGTGCACATAGAGATTCCAGAAAAATTCGACAGGGTAAGGGTGATCTTTTCAACAACTAGTGTTGGAACATTTGGATCGATATATATAAACAAACAATGAAGCGAGCAAAAAAAAACCCCTTAAAAATCAATTTTTCCCTAATATCATATAAAAATTAACTTGGAAATGGTTATTTTCCTAAATGTAATAACTAAAGCTATAAAAGTTTAAAAAGAAAACAGAGGAAAAGAATCTTAGTGACTTTGAGTTTGTCAAAGAATTCTAAAATATCACACGAAAAGCACAACAATAAAAGAAAAAGCACTGAAGTAAAAAAGATTTGACTTTATCAAAATTAAAATCTTTTATTCTTAGAAGACACTTATGAAAATGAAAAGGCAAAGGCAAACTCCAGCTAAAAATATAGCAAAGCATATTATAACTAATAGAGGATTTAACATTTAGAATATATAAAGTACTCTTACAAACTCAATAAACAGAAAACACCCAATTTAAAAGAGCAAAACATTCTGAAGATACTTCATCATAGGAGATGTACACATGGCAAACAAGCAAAGGAAAAGGTGTTTAATTTAACATCGTAGCCATCAGGGAAATGCAAATTACTTTAGAAAATATTTACTACAAGTGCCTTCCCATACATACAAAGCCATTAGGATTGGATCATAAAATGAGAATCTTGAAAGTGAAATTTTTGATTGGAAAAACATAATGATTTCAGAAAGTTCAGTTGGGTGAATTTGTCCAGATTATACCATGCATATTTCTTTAATCCAGAAAAAAGAAAAAGGTTTGACTGATCTAATAAAGAAGACATACGGGAATTTAAATAACAAGTGTCTTGTTCGGGCTTTAATGACTCTCCATCTGGAATTTGCCATCGATGTACTTCTTTCAGGCTGTTCCTTCCAGCTTCCTCAACAGACACGAAAGCCCAGGAAGTTCCTGGGAAAGAGTCCGTGCATTCTATTTTTAAATATCTTCAGCAAGGCCACGGAGCTCTGTGTAAACTTCAGGTGTTCTGAAGCCTCCATTAACACTGAAAGGCAGCTTGCTTCCCAGGATTCATTGGATCAGACAGCAAGTCCTTTCCGTACCACTAGGTAACCAGGGAGGAGTTATGGAATGCTGATGTCTGGGAGGAGATCATCGCTAAAAAGCTGCATTTTCAGCAGGAGAAATGCAAAGCAGACACATTCTTCAAGCCATTGTTCAGGGACCACTGAAATTCTGTGGTAGCATTGAAAAGCAACAAGCCAACAAACAAATTTAAAATCCACCACAATTCAGTCTTGATTAGTTTTGGAATTTGCGTTGTTTTGTGCTTGAACTGAAATTTGCCATTTATTTAGAAAATCCATTTTACAAAGACGGCTTTCTGTATTATGCTGTGATTATAATGGAGCTCCTTAAAATATTCAATGATATTAATGTCTTCAAGAATTTATATATGCTTAAAATTTTTTTCAATTCCAGTTTACACTCAATATTATTTTGTATTAGTTTCAGGTGTACAGCACAGTGGTTAGAAAAATGATATACTTTACAAAGTGTTTCCCCTGATATTTTCAGTACCCAACTGAGGCATTTGTATATGCTTTTAACATTCTCACTTGTGGGAGGCCCTTAGGCTTATAACAACCATGTTATTCAATTTTCTCTCTTTATTAAATGTATACTTTTGCAATTCAAATGTCTTGTTAAAGGAGGTAGGTTATTCCTGAATAAATCAAGAAGCAATAGGACCCTGTGAAGTACCTCTCACTAACTGCACCCCTGGAGTTCCTCAGTAGGACCAGTCCCTAGCTGACGCCGTCAGTTCCCTGTTCATGTCCCAAGGCAATGATGTTCCCATGCATGCCTTTCGAATGTCTGCCTACCAGGGCCTGCCACTCTACCTGGGCACTCTCTCTGTCTGTTGGAGCCTGCTTTGGCTGACCACTCAGTAAGCCAGAATTGCCCATATATACCTCACTGAGTAAATAACCCAGCTCCCTCTTCCTTGGGGCGTAAGTTGGATGTCCACGTTCTGAACTATACTCTAGTTCTATAGATGAATTAAGCTCCATTTGTCCGCAGTGTAACTTGCTTGAGGACACCTTCTTTATGGATGCTTTTCTTTCCCATCTCTCCATTCCACTTCCCTGTCAGTGTCTTCTGGGATCACCTTCCAGATAAGCTATTGCACTTAACTCTCCATCTCAGGATCCTCTTCGTTGGAATCTGCACTAAGGGAGACCAGAGGACTTTGGGTTTAAGCAGTGCTTTCTCTGGAGCCTTCTTTTAAAATCCCCATGTTCCTGGGAGGCATAATCATTCCCTAAACTTTTGGTGTGAACCACTTTGAAGGAATAGGGGTGAGGTAGTATGCTCTTAAACACTGCACTTCTGAAGACAAGAGACAAAGTCGAGAAGCACGCTTATCTCCAAAAGCCAACTTTCCTCTTTTCGCCAGTTCCTGGAGGGGAAAGACAACATGGACATCAGCAAATCCACTTATTTAACTTGGGGATGGCTCTTAGAGGGGACACCTCTACTTTCAGCCTTGACAAATGTTGCTGGTATTATATTTAATGATACCTCAGTAGTGAATCAGGCTCTGTGTGAATCTGGAAAGGAGCCTCAGATCCACCAGCCATAATATAGGGACAGCATTTCTTGCTCAATAATATGTTAAAGAGCTACTTAAAGTTAACCTTCGATTATAGTCTACAAATGATGGCAGACATTTTTCTGTTTCTGGGACAGGATTTAAAGACTTGCTTACTGCGCAAGACATGATGTATTTGAGGGCAAAACAAATGCAGAATAACATGCCTGCTTTGGTTTCGTAATTATATTTTCATGGGGTTAGCACCGGCAGAGTGGGGAAGAAGGTGGTATGAGGAGGTGTGCTGTGTGCTGGACAGCAAACATAGGGCAAGAGGTCTGTCACTGATAGAACATGGTGCTGCTGAAGCCACTGCCAGGAGGCCATTCCCTCTTTGGATAAATGAATTTCAAATTCTAGACAGGAACCATAATCCTCGCCCTTGTTCCAGCTTCATGCAAGAACGCGATGTGTTGGAAGGACACTGTTCTTTCCAACAGTGATATGGAGGTGCTCGCTGGATTCCTCCCAGCTTTAATAATAAGCTGCAACTCTTATAGGGGGGTGTATTAGTTTCTCAGGCTCCGCAACAAAATGTCACAGGCTGGGTGGCTTAATGGAAATTTATTTTCTTAGAGTTCTTGAGACCAGAAGTCCAATGTTTGGGTGCTGTGAAGGCTGGTTCTGGTGAGAGCTCCCTTTTTCAGCTTGCAGATCTCCACCTTTGTGCCCTGGCCTCGCCTGGCCTTTTCCCTGAATGTGCAGGTACTTTCTTATTCTCTAGGCTAGGGAACCCGAAGCTCAGAAAACTTAGATCAAGCTAGGATGTGAGCCAGGATACAGACACAAATCTCTTGTTTTATTCTACTCTATAACTGTGATTCCTCTTACGAAGGAATTATTCCGATTGTTGCAGTTTCAACTTTCTGTACTCTTCCCTGATATTAAGTTTTTATCAATTGTTAAAAACTTAGTGGTGAGGCTTCCAGACAGAGATGTATAGTTGGAGAGAGAGTTATTAGAAGCTATTTTTCCATTGGAGATTAATTATGTGTAAATACATGAAAGCATTTTGAACTTATATAAATCAATGAAAACAGAATTTATTTAACAAGTATCTAATATAGAAGGAGAATTTTTACCAAGGAAAATTTATGAAGGAAATAAGGACTGGTAAACAGGGATGCACTTATATTTTCTTCCAAATAAAGAAATCAAGCATATTGTCCTGCCATTTTTTTTAAAAAATATGTATTCTGTAAGTATACAGGGTGGGGCAAAAATAAGTCTACAGTTGTGAGCACATGAGGCAGAGTTTACTCTTGGATTGTTATTTGTTAGTTATTGCATTATTTTCCATACAAACCGCCTGCTTTTGCCCCACCCTGTACATGATGAAAAATTCTGTGCTAGGCCCTGCACTGGCTGTGCATAAAACAGGGTGTATTTAAGGTGCCATTTAGTCTAGTAAAGGCAATACAGACATCTACTCACAAAACTAGGAGAAAAAGGGTGTGAGCTTTGGAAAAGGCTGATCCAGGTGGAAAAAATAATCCACTTGCTCTATCTCTTTGTGTCCATTTTTACTAAAAATCTGCCCCAACTCTTATGTGCATTGAGGCAGATTTGTATAGCCTGGAATAACTGTGTAGCCTGGAATAGCCTGGTATACAATGCATACCTTTTTCAGTAGAGGAATGTAATTGAAACAACCCAAATCATTGAATTATTGGGCCCTGAGTCTCGAAGACTTCTTTGAGGTCATGTAAGCCTGTTTTTAGCTCTTTGCAGAAATTTTTTCTTCTCTGGTAAGTACTTCAGCTTCTGTGTAAAATCTTTAATGATAGAGTATTTATATTCTGATGATGCTCACCCTAGAAATATGGAGGAAACATTAATACAACTATAAGTAATCTCCCATGTGGGAGTTTCATGGATTGGCTGTGGCGTTATAATTTTTTCTTTGAAGGGATGTGCTATTTCATTATATTTTTCTTTTACATGTTCTAGCTTGCTCACATGGCCCTTAAGATGATGGTCACACTCATGTTCATAAGGTGTTTGCACACCCACCACACTTCTTTCCCATTACACTTCACAAAAAATTTCCTTGGAAGGAATTAAGTACTAAATTGGTGGCTGATGTCTTGAGTTTCCAGGATCTTTTGCTAACCATCCACACACAAACGTAAGCATGCATACTTACACACAAGCGCATAAGAAGTCCTACATTTGTCCATTTCATAGTTTGCAGTTGAAGCAAGGCTGTAATCTGTAACAATGCCTTTTAGTATAAGCTCACAGACTGAAAAGATAGCCTTCCTTCTTAGAAAGAAGTTGCTATGATCTGGAAACCTAGTCATCATCTTATGGTTCTTTGTGCCAAAGGAATAAAAGAAGCTTACTTCAAGATGGAAACACTGTAAGCATATCTGTCTCTTTTTCTTTCCGTTACCAAACAACCCCCTACTTCTTCCACTGTTGCTTCTCTGGCACAGTTTCCAAACTCCTTACAATTGCGCCTGCCCTTCTGGTTTTATTGCTTACCGATCTGTCTGTTCAAAAATGGCTTTCACATGTGACCAGTGTCTTTCTGTGAGCCCCAAGTATGGATGTGATATTACCACCTGAGCCCAAAATACCACACTTCTACTAATATAGGCTAAAATTCTAGAAGCTCTAAAAAATCAGGGTCACATAATTGGCTGATGTTGGGCTTGCAGACAACCAGGAAATTTCAGTTGTAGTCTGGTTAAACCAGGTGTTGGCTGTTGCCTTGAAAGAGGTTAGCGCCTCATAAAAGCAGTTCTAGAAGACTCCCTGCTTCCTTTTCTCCAGGAATGGTTCCAGTGAGGAGGCTGCTGTTGACGCGGGCACTCACACATGTGCATCTGGTGCCTTATTCTTGGACTTCCAGCCTCCAGACCGGTGAGAAATAATTACATTTTGTTTATAAGTCACTTAGCTTATGGCATTTTGTTATATAGCAGCTCAGTGAACTAAGAGAACGTGATTAATACGCACTCTGGTGAGTATCCGCTCACTTGAGCAGTGTGACGTCTGTGGGATGGAGTGACAGATATTGCCACATCCATTTCATAAAGGAGGAGACGAAGGCCCAGGGAGGGTAAGTGATTCAGCCATCATCCTATCATTTCTAGGTTTTTAAACAAAAGACCTTTTGATTTAATTATCTCCTTAGTATGGTAAAATAAGATGTATTTTGTTGTTTGTAGAATTTGCAATAATGCCCAAGAGCTAATTGTCTTGTAAAATGTATTTATAGCAGGAACATAAATCGTGTTAAATGGATTTTAAAGATAAATTATGACAATTCACAACTCTAACAGAATAGCTGATTCCATTTTAGCATTTTTTTTTTCAGTTTTAGTTGGTATGTATCATTTATATAATTATAATAGTAGGAATTATACATTTCTGAATATGAAGTTTTTAGTTAACAATGTTATAAACATTTTTCCTTGTAGTTGCGTAGTTTATTGCCATTACTTTTTAAAATTACATCTTATTGAGTTTAATAGTTTATTCAACTACTTTAAAAATATGTAGTTTACAAAGTGCTGTAATGACTTACTAAAACCTATTTTCTTAATATAAATTTTTAGAAACTCTTAAGTAAGAAAGTAGACATATTGATATGGGTCAAGGGGCATATATTCATATTGCATTCCAAAGAGGTCTTCCTTATGTCCCAGGCTTATAGTAATGTAGGCATGGCCTAACATGGGGGCTCTAAGTTAAATTATTTATTTTAATTACTTTGTTAATTTTGATGTAAAATGCTATTTATCTCATTTTTATTTTCATTTCTCATTACTGGTAAAGTGAACCATTTGCCCATGTCCTTGGCATTTCTTCATAAACACTTTTCCCCCCATTCTTGGCCAATTTACTTTTAAAATTTGTAATAAACTACCTACCAAACATTTCTGCATCTCAATGATGGATGAGGCTTAGGTTGTGGCCTAGACTCTCACTGGCACCCTAATTACCCACAAGACTGAGTATCTCTATACAGGGGTAGCTCTCCATATCTGTTATACACGTTTGTTTTTCGGGGCTTGTCTATTGTGCAAAGGGTTTGGCTGAACCCAGCAGTGTCGTTCCTTGTGAGCTGGGTTTCCCATTCTTTTGGCAGAGGGGAGGACTTCAGCCAGGCTTCCCGGACTTTCCATGGAGGTTTTACTGTAAGACAGAAGCCTCGCCCTCTGTTGTTTTCCCGTGTCATGGGAGATCTCCAGCTGTAAAGGCTGGAGACGAAAACCACCTCAGCCCCAATCACTTTGACCTTAGATGTCAACTACTAGCACCTGCTTACCTTGTGGGACATTGGGCTTGTTTACAGCCTGCTCTGCTTGGAAGGAGCCCCCAGTCCCATTTGCTTTTAATCAGGCTGTTCAGATCCAGTGTCCAGGGGGTTGGGGGGTCATTTATCGAATAACATGTTTGTACATTCACAGGGCTGAAATAAAATAAGGCACTTGGAACCATTATGAAATGTCATGCAAGAGACATAAGGTCAAGGTCTGGATGACCCTGGCATGAGCATTTGTCTACCAATGAGGGTGTGTGAATGTGTTTTTTTTAGTCTTTCTTAACTCTAACCTGTATATTAAAAAGGATTTTGGTTTGGGGAGAGAGAGAGAGATCAGAAGTCTGAAAAATTACATTATAATTAGAAAAGTGAACACTGCTATTACTTAGTCCAAGTATATTTGTATATTAGATAATTGCATGGCTGTTACTAAAGATTGAAAACTTGAGTTTTAATATGGTAATAATTGCTCTTCTGCCAATTTAATTGCTTCCATTTCAAATATTATGCAACTGCTGTGCTGGGATACTTCTTGATTTTCATATTTGCATTTATTTTCTGTGGACAGAATGGTAGAATCAACAGAGCAAAATTTTAAAATTAAACCTTTTTCTCTTGAAGTGTTTTACTTGAAAAGCATTTATTTACATTTCAGAAGTAAACTTTCTATTGACACTTAACATACATTCATAGAGGTGCACATAAGTGTACATCTCAACTTCCACAAAGTGACCAAACCTGTGTTAGCACCTGATGAAAAAAATCAGTGATGCTCAGCTCCTAGAAGTAGCCCCCGAGCCGCACCCCCCAACACTGTCCAGACCCCATCTCTCCAAAGGAAACTACTGTTCTCTAGTATCATTGGCTAGTTTTGCCTGGTTCTGAAATTCATATAATGAAGTCATTCAACATGTACTCTTTTGTGTTTGGCTTCAAGAAGTAATTACATTTTGTAAGGAAACTTCCATATGTGCTAAGAATGATTCATAGGTAACTATTACATTTTCTAAATTCCTTTGCTATTGTGTAAGCCATGCATGATCATTATAGAAAGTTTGAAAAGTCAGGAAAAACAATAGATCGTATTTCTATCACTCAAAGGCAGCCATTTTGATGTGTTTCCGACTAGCATTTTATCAATGCATTCATTAACTAATAAATTTATACATGGACTATTTATGGAGCATCCACAATATATAAGCACTATGTTAGGCACAAGAAAAACAGAAAACATGCTTGCGTTTATATAATTAAACACTTTGTAAACTTTTATACCTCATCTTTTCATTTAAGGCTTTAATGAAGGCTTTGGGCATTTCCACACTGGCTGGAAACCAGCTATGTGGCAGCTCAAAGGTCTTCCATTTGCTTATGCCTGGATCACCCATCTCAGAAAGAACAAAAGGTTTTCTTAGGACCCTCCTTTTGGAGGGGGTGGAAGGAGAATGGGAATGAAGAAGGGAGAGGGTGACAATCTCCTGCACCATAATGATGGGCATAAGGGAATGTGCGAGACTGCTGATTATTCACAACAAGTGAGTGAATAATGATTTTGAGGCTTCAAAACTGGTTGCAGGCCAGGGGTCAGGAAATCTGGAAATGAAGGCATGGACTAGCAGGCAGCTAAGGCATGGAAAACAGTGAGCCAGGAAATGTACTGATCGTAAATTAATCTGAGGAGTAGATGCAAAGAAGATTGCCTATTCATAAGCGTAAAAAAGGAAAGAAGCAACAGAGAGAGCAAATGTAAGAAAAGTGTGCTGGTCCCAGATCAGGAGCTTAGGTAGCTCTGGATACTAAGATCAGTGAAGGGAGGTCACAGGCTTCAGATGGCTCCAACCCCCAGCCCACTTCAGAGAAGAAAGGGAGTCAGTATCGTAGGGGGTTATCATGGCCTCATCCTCTCAGGGCCTGGGAGTAAAAAGGGTCAGAAATAAACTGATCAACTTGCTCGAGAATTTTAGGCCTAAGAAAAAAAGGTTGCAAAGTCTGCTGCTTCCATTTGAAAATCCTTACTTTTATTTAAACATATTATCTCGTGACAATCTCATGGCAGGTAGGAATAGAACTTTTGAAATGAGTTACACTTCAGATAATACCTTCAACATTTGCTTTAACAACCACTAATCATAGCTGTCATTGGTTGAAATGTATTGAGGTTCTTGCAGTTTTAGGAACTTACCTCATCTTTACAAAGATTACAGGGCATAGGTAAGTCTTTCCCCACTTTACAGGCGAGGAAACTGAGTTGTAATATGGTTAAGCATACTTTGTCCAATGAGACTCAGCAAATACACAGCAGAAGGAGTCAATGTGCCACCTGAACTTTCTGCTAAGTATTGTGGGGACAGGAAACCGCTCTGCAAGATGCTTTCAGCCCAGAAGCCTGCATCAGCAATCATATCTGCCCACATAGGGGAGGGGGGAATAAGAGGCAGGGGTGCTGAATGGGTTGGGGAAGCCCAAGTTCATGTGTAACTAGACCACCAGGGCTCAGTGGACAGTCCCAGAACACATTCATTTTGTGACTGGAGGGGTAACAGAGGAAGTGGTGCTGGTGACGGGTAGTGCAACAGAATGCCAGGGGGGCAGGGACCCTGGAATTAGAGTAAAAACAAAGCCTCTGTGTTCCCTAGCACAGGTGCCAGGCGCTTGTGTGTGCATAGCAGGTGTCTTCAAAGAGGCATTTTTGTCAGGTTCCAGGCAGCCTTCCCAGGCCTGTCAGGTTCAAAACCTGATTACCTGTTCTCAGCTGAGTTTGCTTTTTAATCTGGCGAACATGTATCACTTTTAAAAAGTCTTCATGGGCACAACAGACGTTTAAAAATGTATTAGGAATACAGGGGGAGTTTAAAGCTCTTTTCTTCCTTGGGTGGTTGTGCTTCGGGCTTTCGTGAGCTTGCTGCTGTGTTGTCACAGCAGGCACCTTCTGGAGCAGAGCTTCCTGCCCTTTCCATGAGAATATGTGTGGGGCATTCTGGTAAATGCTGAAGGGGCGCCCAGGGCATTCTCTTAAACATGGTGGAACCAGTCATTGCCTTCTCTGTGTGTTATATAAGAACAATAAATATTAAGTGAAATAATATTTGTAAAATTCCAGATAAATTTTTTCATTTTATTGAGAAACCCGAGCTTTCTTTTATGAATATAACTTTTAAACACAAGAGTTAATGCTTGAAGTGACTACATATATTATCTGACCAAGAGTTTTTAATTATATCTTCAAATTGTTGATCGTCTTCATCCACAAAGAAATTTTATTCCACAAATGGTTTCACACAGACACACAAACATACACACAACTTAAAACAAATTTTCAATTATTCTATAATTCATTTACAACAGTGGAAATTACCTTTGAAGCTCTGAAAGCTCTACTGTTTATTTCATGGAGTAATACTGACATTTTTGTGATAATGTGTAAAGACTCAAATCTAAATGAACTTTTTCATACCAAGTATTTAGAAGAGTGGAGTTCTACTTTGCAGCACGTGTGTGATTGTGAGGACTGTCGCTCTGCAGGTAGCTGGGCTGTTGATAAAAGGGCACATCCACTGCAAACCGACAGTTGTAACACATATGAAGGCAGGGATTCAGGGCACTGCCTGGGACTTTGCACACCAGGTACTTGAACCTGGACCCCCACCTCACCCCCAAGTGGCCATATCTTGGGCTACAGAGAGAAGTGCTCCTTGTTTACCCAGAGTATGATGTCCTGTAGCAGCTTTGCTGGTTCTTTCCTCCATTTCAGCAGCAGGGCTGCGTTTTGCAGCTGGCTTCTGAAGTATATAGTGCCGAGTACAGCACCTCCCTGTCTGCATCAGCCTCCCAGGGCAACAGCAGCACGTGACAGACATCACTCTTCTCGCCAGTGGCCTGGGGTGTGTAATGCTTCAGACTCCAATGTGCTCCAACGTGCTTCAAGGAGCCTGGAAGAGACTGATTGTGGTTGCAACTGGTCTGTTGGCTTGGGCTGCCCTGCACCCTATCATCTAGCCGCCTAGGGCTGATGGGGTCTCCTGGTACCTGTTGCAGAATACATTTTTTGGAGAGCTCAGATTTAGAGAGACAAATTTCCTGTTTTCTCTGAGTTCTTAGGAACTTGAACTTCCTTTTTTAAAGGTTTCTAGGTTAAGTTTACCATCTTACTCTGTTTTTGCAAGCAGTCCATTGGGCAGGATAAGAGGCAGCAAAGTGTAATTTCTAAGAGGTCGACCATGATGTCAGACTCACAGATTCTGAATCTTAGCCCAGCTGGGTGCAGACATGTGCCCAGTTTTCCTCCCCTCATCTCTATGAAATAGGGACAATAATAATGCTGTTTCCCTAGGATTCTTAGGAGGATTAATTGATTAATGCATGTTAATTTTTTAAAACAGTGCCTAGCCAAGAGTGTCTAATAGTATTAATTGATGATATCATTACTATTATTGCCAATAGGAACAATAAGATGATGTTAGTGGTATTACTAAGAAGTTCATTATTACTCCAGGAGACTTTTTTAATGGAATTAGACTCAGGGGAAATGAACGATGGCTATGAAATCTGAAGGGACGTTAGCGTTAAGCAATTACCAGACTCCCCTCTTTGTTTTTGGTTTGCAATATTTTCCATTCACATTATATTTCTTTGTAACCAGGTTGATGTTTCCCTTCCATTTAAACCAGTTGCAACAAGATAACAAGCCAAGATTACAGTTAGGGTTTAAAGTATGGAATAGCTACCTACCTCTAAGGAGATTGAATTCTGTATTTATTGTCGTTGAGTTGGCTAGAGTAACCTGCAGCTAAAGCAAAAACTCAGTGACATAAAATTTTTTAAAAAAGTATTATGTTCTTGGTATCCAGAGTCCTCCTAATTTTTCGCATTCTTTGAACCTTGGACTTGGGGGGAGGGGAGCTATAATAATCAGAAGACCACCTATGATTTTGGTCTTAACTGAAGAAATAAGGTGGCTTCACAATTGAAACAGAAAGTGTACAGGGGTGGTAGACTTTGTCTTCCGCCGATTACAGCTTTTGTCACGGAAAAGTGGATTAATACAGTAACACTTCATTGTAAATGGACAGTAATGAATGCTAAATTACCACCAAAGGCCTATGGAACTGCACATAACAGTTACTTTCACATTCAAAGAGTTTTTCATGATTAATGTTGTTGTAATAAATACCAAAGAAATTAATACCCATTTGTCACTTTAAAAAGTGTTGCCGATTAATTTTATGCTATTTTTTCTATTCTCATTTGTCATAAGAATGAGAACCTAGAATTTTAATGTCTAATATGTAGTGCAAATTAAAGAACTGGCCACACCACACTGACCTTTTCAATATTCTAATCTCTGCTTCCCCGACCTCCTAGACCTCTTCCTGGCAAGAGTTCGGCTTTTGAGAAAAGGGAGAGTCAAGCCTGTTGGGTGAGTGAGCAGAATGAAGAAATATTTTAAGGCATACTTTCATAATTCATTGACTTTATTGGAAATTCAAACTTTCAGACTATTCATTATCTTGACAAACATTGTAATGTGTGCAGAATATGGCACCACATAAATCCATTCTGGTGACAAAGTGTATAATGAGAATGGGAAATGGTGGAGACCCAAAGCAATCACTTTACAATCTGGAGACTGGATAACACTAAGGTCCCACCAGGTTTCACAGCAGCTCACTGTTGGCACTCTTCACAAGTGCTTTCTGTAGAAAGCACCACGTGGCCCTGAAGCCAAGCACTCAGAATGGGAGTTTGGACACATTCATTTGGAACATGGCCGCCATCCAAGAAGAACCTCAGTCAATGAATTCATACCCTGTACTGTGTGGGGTGGTGATTTGACATCGTTGATTTGTAGTGAACAATTCAGTCCTGTTTTAAAGTGGACATAAATGTTTTTATGTATTAGTACATGTATTCATTTATGTTTTAGTCAACTAGTGAATAAGTACCAAGTAACTGATGTATGTGTGATATTGTGCTACCTAATATGAAGGGCTTACAATCTAAAAAGGTTGAGTATTGATGAATGGGCTCTGAAAGCACAAATAGCTGAAGATAGATCCCCTAGGAATGAGCAATTACGGTTATATTTTCTGGTGTATATAAAGGTGGGATGCTCTGGTCATGAGGAGCCAGGGCAATTGTGTGCCAGTAGGAGGGTCTTTGGTCTTGGGGGAGAATGGGGATGTTCAATGTGCATGAGAAGTGTATGTGAAGGATGAGCAGGGGTGAAGCAATGTTTGCATTTTAACAATTTTATAAACTATTGGGTACATCGGTATAAGGCTTTACCGTTGTTTCCAACAACATTTTAGTTAGCAGTAACACATACACAGCACCAACAAATGTGCGTTGCACCTACTGTGGGGAGGCTTTAACCTCGAGAGTCTAGGGAGGCAGAAGCCAATGAGCTGTGGTTGTTAGGCAGCATGTCCCACTCAAATGTACCAATATTTTCTGTAATCGCATAACCATATGCTTAGTCCACGTGACTAAAAGCTGCAATCAGAATAGTTCAGTAGTAGGAGTCTGCCAGGCAGTGGAAAATCCGGGGTGGGAGTATACTAAAAGTCGCTGAATTTCAAAGCAAGATCATGGATCAGGACTGAGTAGGGCAGTTAAATCAGGGCAGGAATTAAGGCTAGGGTTTGGACTGGGTGTGGACCAGGGTGGACCAGGGTGGACCAGGGTGGACCAGGGTGGACCAGGGTGGACAATAGGCAGTGTGTTAGAGTTCCAGAAACAGGAAATGAGTATGAAGAAAGAAAAATAGGCAGTGCTAGTAATTCGGGAGCAAGTGGATGCAGCAGTCAGAACAAGGAAATCAGAAGCACCTACAAGAGTGAGGCAAAGTGATGAAGAAGAATCACTTTCGAGGTAGAGTTTTGAAGCATGACATCCGGGATGGGGGCAGGTCAGTCTCAGTGCGTGATTGTGACATCTGCATTCGCTTTATACAGAATATTAGCACCTGAGGGAAACTGAACCTTAACTACCTACGTTTGTGGACGGAAAGCCTTTAGGAAGTGCCTGACAGAGCTGATTCTTGTAGGTTGTGTGGTCAATGATAAGTAGTGCTTTTGGCTAGAAAATTCACACATTCTGGAATGTACTTATAAAAGCCCAATAACATTTATTTACCTTTTATTGTGTATGAACATATCTGGGGTTGGCAAAAGTAGGTTTACAGTTGTTTGTATGGAAAAAGACATGCAAGTTAATATAATAATTAATAATACATGAATAAACTGTTTCAAATACTCATAACTGTGAACCTACTTTTGCCCACCCGTGTGTGAACAATGGACAGAATAGTGTGATGAACACCCAAATAACTTCCTCAGCTTCAGCAATGATTAATTCATGGCCAGGTTTGCTTCATCAGTATTCCCACTCACTCTCATCTCTGCTTGTTCTGATTACTTTGTAGTGAACCTCAGACTTGAAATCATTTCATCCATGAATATATCTGGATGTATCGCTAAAAGATAAAGAATGAGTGTTAAGCATAGCCATAATATTACTGTGTCACCTTAAACAAATTAAGAATTTTTATTTTTACACTGTTGAAGGTTCAGTCAGTTTTCAAACTTACCTGATTGGCTTATTTCTTCTGTAATTTGCCTTGATGAACTAGGGTTAAGTAAGTCCATATATTGCATTTACCTGATAGGAGATTTAGGCTTCTTTTAAGTTCTTATCATTTTTGTTTTCAGTTTTTATCATTTGGGGAAAGTCTTAGTCATTTTTTGTTTAAACATTGCTTCTGCCAGATTCTGTCACTTCTCTCTTTCTTGGAGTCTATAATAAAGTTTCTCAACAGCTGCTTTATTGACATTTTTGCACCATGTAATTCTTATTTGTGTGAATTTGTCATAGTCATTGTAACATGTTTAACAATACCTCTAGACTGTACCCACCAGGTGCCAGTAACAATCCTTAGAAGTTGTTACAATAAAAAATGTCTCTAGATATCACCAAATGTTAGGGGAGGAGGGCAAAATTGTCTCTAGTTGAGAACCACTGGATTACATGTCTATTAACCCTACAAGAAGCTGTATTTCATTTGTCTATTCTGTTGATCTTTTATCCATGTTTCAGTCTGTATGCTTGTTTGACCTGTGTTCCCATTTTTTATTCCTTTTGTCAGCTTCATTATTTTGTCTACCTCGTTATTAAACTTCTTAATTTCAATTGTATTTTTTTAGTTCTAAATTTTTCATTTCATTGTATTTTATTTTATGTATTGCTTAAACAATTTATTTATTTTTAGAGAGGAAGGGAGGGAGAAAGAAAGGGAGAGAAACATCAATGTGTGGTTGCTTCTCATGTGTCCCCTACTGGGTACCTGGCCCAAAATCCAGGCTTGTGCCCTGACTGGGAATTGAACCGGCAACTCACTGAGCTCAACCCGCTAAGCCACACCAGCCAGGGCTTCATTTTATTTTATTTTAGTTTAGTTTTTTGCTGAACATCTTTATCTTGTCATTTATTTTCTTGAACATAATAATCAGTTATTTTAGTTATGTCTATTAACTTGAATATCTAGGTCACTCATGGGTGTATTTTCTTTTTCTGATTTATCTCTTGGTCTTATTTATTTCTATGCCTGGTCATTTTTAATTGAATACGAGGCATCGTTTATAAAAAAATGAAGATTCTGGTCTTCAGAAGGAATAATGGCAGATCACTTTAATTCAGGCAGACACTGAGCTGATTAGAAGTTGAATGTATATCTCTTCAGGTGTTTTTACCACAGTGACTTATCATACTTGGTGGATTTTGAATACCATTTCTTTCTTTTTTAAAGAAGTATTTTGTTGATTGATTTTAGAGAAAGAGAGAAACATTCATTTGCTGTTCCCCTCATTGATGCATTCATTGGAATGATTCTTGTATGTGCCCTGACTAGGGGTCAAATCCATAATGCTGGCATATTGGGATGACACCCTAACCTACTGAGATATGCAGCCAGGGCCTTGAAGACCATTTCTTTTCCTCTCCAACATTGTGGAACTATTCAAATTTCTTCTTCATATCTCAGTCTTTTAGAAACTACATTATTTTTGGCTTATGACTTAGGTTTATTAACTAGAAGCAGAGGCAGAATCAGTGATTCCTGATGCACTATTTCCACTTTTGAGTTGTTATTGGGCCTCTGTGGACTTATGACTTGATACAAGTCATAGTATGAAGTCTGTGGTGGGCATCTCTGGTCTCAGGGTCACTAGATGCTTCATCATTAGTTGTTTAGTTTCTGCCATTGCAAGTAGCATGCTAAAAGCTACTTTTTTGAATGAGATGTAGGTATCTTCTGAAGTTGGAATTTCCAATTACAAATTTAACTAAGAGTCTCATCTGTTGTCTTAAGTAAGGTACCTCTTCTTTTGCTCTGAGCCTCACTCAAAACTTCACAGTCTTCTATATTACCTGATGGATGGGATGGAACAGTATCCCCAAGTGTAGAATATGCTGTCTCCAAAACTCAAAAGAAGCCTACCAAGCACTGTTTTCTTCTTAATGGTAGCAGTTGCATGATGCAATAAAAAATTCGTCCTTTATTTTGAAGGGGGTATTCCAACATGCTCTTGGTCACTGGACCCCTAAAAATTTCAACAGTAGGTCTCTCCACCTTTATGAGGCTTATCTTTTGCACTCTTGAATGAATGTATCTTACCAAGAGATTCAGAATAATGGCCAATTATTGATCATCAAGTTTGATAAGCTTGATCCTATGTATATAGTAGGCAGTGTGATGTTCTGCAGAATGTCCAGTTCTGTTCCCTTTGAGTTATATTTTGACAGAAAGCAGTAAAATTAAGATGGCTCTCAGGAAAGACTATTAATGTATATTTTTGTGTCCCAAGTAGAAACAAGTGGCTTTTTATCCTTCCTGATAGATATCGAAAGGCTGCAAAGGACAGATATATGACTCTCATAATTAGGGATGTGTAAACCTGCTCTACTAAAGGTATCATATCTGATATAGCAGTTGGACTTGGGCCTACTATTTGCTTAGGCTTGTAGTGGTCCACTATCAATTGTTAGGATTCAGTAGGCTTTTTGCAAGAGCCACACTGGTGAATTAAATAGGAATGATGGCACCACGATTACTTATTTAAGTCTGGAAAGTGGCACATCTCTCCCCAGAACACAATATTGGGTTTTTGGTTGGTTGGTTTGTTGTTTTTACTATCTTGACTGAAGGGAGAAATTTCAAGTATTCCATTTGACTTTTCTCACTACACTGGCTCTTTCTTTACAGGTCCATGAATCAATATGAAGTTTACGAATTGTTACTCATGTCTCTTCTAACTGTACATTTTAGAATGGAGAAATAATTAATTACCAGGTGGGCCCACAGACCTATGGGACACAGTGAAATGGACCTGAGTCAGTAGTCTGTTATCTGAACCCCATACTCTCTTACTGGAACAGGGGATCATAAGCACTCTTTGGGACATTTGTTCTCAGCATCAACTCACACAGCTGCCTTTGAAATATCTGGCTATTCTTTCTCCAGGGTACGGTAATCTGAGTGAAGAGCCATAGTCAACTTTCAGAAGGACTGTGGGGAGCGCTGACTTGTGCACCGTCTGTGGGGCTACTGGTTCTTTTCCATCAGGACCTGTTCTCTGCTTTAGCTGTTGGGTCCTGAGTCTGAGAATTGACTCAGGTCTGGAAATTGGCCAAATATCATGACTTCTTATTAGGTAGATGACCTCTGCCTTCTGCATATCCATTTTTGATTTCTTTATAATTTGTTAAGCAATAACCTTCATGGATTTCCATCCTGTTCCTAGGTCAACTCTACCCTGGCTTCCTTTCCAACCTTGCCACTTATTATGGTAATTTTGACCACCTTATGATGGTTAAGTGCTACCACCTGGCCTCTATTATTCTGGGCTCCTTAGTCCCATTTACAATTATTCAGTCATTTTTTTTATTCTTGTGATTTTTTTCTTTAACTCATGGGATCCCACTTCTGTAGCAATTTATTATCTGTTGAATCAGCTATTTTTTCTCTCTGGAGAACAGTATAAGAAATCAAGATCTGAGTAGTAGGTATACTCTGTTATACCTGTTATTGCTTCTAGGTACCTCCGACTAAAAGTGCAAGAAAATACATGTGTGTGTACTAGCCCATGTGTATGTGCATATCTGGAAGTATTTCCGTATGTAACCATCTGTACCTATGTTAAGCTAAATGAGTTTACGCTGATATCTCCAATTCCAATCCATTACCCTATGTATCATTCTAGCCTGTTCCACATGCTTTATAAATTGTTTTGAAAATTGTTGTTGATAATTTCCTGAGGTATACTGGAACAAAACTCTGAAGGAGGTTGGGTTGAGAGACCAAAGAGAAAGGCTGACAACTCCAGAATTAAAGAGTTTATTATGGGAACTTATGGACAGAGGCAGGTTTTTGTGCTGCAGGAAGACAGTGAATTTCCAAACTAAAAGGCGAAGGGGTCTCAATATGTATATCCTCCAGGAACACAGGTGGCTTGTAATCACGTGACGTGTGCTTGTTAAGAGCTGTATATTCCACAGCAGCACACAACTTAAAGGGCCTACTTTTCTATGTAAGAGCATTGCAGGGGAGAATGGCCATCACTGAGAGCAACTACTTAGGATGGCTTCGGTCACATCAAGCACAAGAAACCATGTTGCCTAACAGCTGAAACTACAGTAGTGAGAAACCTGACTCCCACTGTCCCCCGTTTATTTTGCTTCATTGTTCAAATGTAGCATGCTTATGTACCAATATCAGAATTAACTCATAGCCCCATGGGAAATAGCTTTATCAGCTCAAGTACAGTGCTTATGCACAGTTTCTTTGCTTTTAGTTTTATAGACTCAACTCACGTTCAAAACTGCCTAGGTCAGCACACTTCCCAAACCTCACTCAGCAAGGTTGTGTCATACGATGGTAATGTAGTTAGACTGTTTCATCACATCACATATTTTATACTGGGATTCCCCTAACAGCCTAAATGATTTTTTAAAAAATTATCTACATTAAGGTGTATTCTTTATGCTGTAAAGTTTAATTGGTTTTGACAAATCAGTGTCATGTGTCTATTACTATAGTATCATACGGAATAATATCATCAGTCTAAAAATCATCTGTGCTCCATCTACTCAAACTTCTCACTCTTCTCTCTGGACCTCTGGCAGCCACTGAACTTTTTACTGTTTTTATAGTCTTGCCCTTTGTAGAATGTCATATAATTGGAATTATGTAGAGTATGTAGCATTTTCAAATTCTTTCAATTAGCAATATGTATTTACAATTTATGGATGTCTTTTCTTGGCTTAATAGCTTTCTTCACCTGAGGACACTTTGTCACTGCTTTGTAGTAGGGTGTGTGTGGGGGGGGGTGAGAGAGAGAGAGAGGAGAGAGAGATTAGTTGCCCTCTTGTACACACCCAAATTGGGGATCAAATCTGCAACCTGGGTATGTGCCCTGATCAGGATTTGAAACTATGACATTTTGGTCTATGGGACGACACTCCAACAAAGTAAGCCACACTGGCTAGGGAAGCACACTTTTTCTTATCACTGAATAATATTTGTATAGATGTCCCACAGTTTGATTATATATTTACCTACTATAAGACACTTGGTTGCTTCTGGATTTTGGCAATTATGAATAAAGCTACTATAAGGACTCACATGCAGACTTTCGTGTTGCTGCGCATACCCCAGATTACTTGAGCAAATACCTAAGAGTGAGATTGCTGGATCATATGCTGAGTCTATGTTTGACTTAGTAAGAAACTAACAAGCTCTCGTCCAAGTGGCTATACCATTTTGCATTTCCTCCAGCAGACAAATGAGAGTTCCTGTTGTTCTGCTTCCTTGGCAGCAATTGGTTTTGTCAGATTTTTTTTTTGTTTTAGCAAATCCAATAGGTGTGCAGTGGTATCTCATTGTTTAATTTGCATTTCCTTAAAGACAGACGTTTATCATCTTTTCCATATGCTTATTTGCAATCTGTGTATCTTTAGTAAGGTCTCCATTTGGATCTTTGCTCATTTTTTAATTGGTTTGTTTGTTTTCTTATTGATGAGTTGTTCTTTGTATCTTGTTTCCAATGCAAGTCATTTTTCAAAATGTGTTTTGCAAATATTTTCTCCAGGTTTGTGGTTTGTCATTTCATTTTTTAAATGGTGTCTTTCACAGAGAAGTTTTTAATTTTAAAATTTTAATACATTCAAGTTTATAATTTTTTCAGGGATCATGCTTTTGATATTGTATCTGAAAACTCAATGCCATACCAAAAGTCAACTAGATTTTTTTCCTAGAAAGTTTGATAGCTTTTCTTCTAGAAGTTTGATCATTTTATGTTTTACATTTAGGCTTATGGTATTTAAAAAATCTCTGTGGAAGATCTAAAATCTGTATCTAAATTATTTTTTTGCACATGGATGCCCATTTATTCCACCACCATTTGTTGAATTGCCTTTGTTCTTTTGCCAAAGATCAATTGACTATATTTGTCTGAGTTCTCTATTCTATTGATATGTGACTATTCTTTTGCCAATACCATACTGACTTGATTAGTATAGCTCTATGGTAACCTTTGAAATGGAGTACTCTCAATCCCCTCACTTTGACCACCTTCTTCAATGCTGTGTTAGTGATTTAGACCTTCTCAGAAAAATGCACTTTGTAATAGCGTCAATACCTACAAAAGAGCTAGATGGAGCTGGGGTTGGGGAAATACCCTTTTCAGAGTGGAATAAGGTGGGATGAAGTCTTTTCCTCTGGAGAGTAGATCTTTGTTATGGAAAATGTTCTGAGAGCATTTCGTGTGATTACTTTTACCGTTTGCCAGAGCCATGGGAAGATCTTTGTAAGCTCTTCTTTATAAAAGTATGGTTGCATTCCTGAAGGTAAAAAACCAAAGTGTGGAGGTCCCTTTAAAGCTGCTGTAACCCCTCACTCTCAAGCTGGTCTAAAAGCTTCAGCAACTCATAAGAACCACCACATAAGTGTTCCTAGCAGTGCTCCAGGCACTGCTCCAGGCAAGCAGACATTGGATAGAACCTTCTAGATTCAACCAGATAACAAGACTCTCAGATTGAGGGTGATAGTTCACCCTATGAAAACAGTTTTCTGAGTCTAAGAAAAGTCATTGATTTTCAGTTTCTTCAATTCTTTCATATTGTAAGAATGAAAGTAATGACTTTAATCTTTTCATGTCAGAGCTCAATCTGTAACTCCACCTCAAATATGCTCTTGGGCCACTTTCTCTCTCTGTGTCCTTCTGGGCTGCCATTAAGTATGTATTGATTCTTTATGGTTTTCTGATAAGTCTCTGGGTCTGTTAACTTCTCTTTAATCTACTTTCTTCTTACTCTTCCTGCTGTTACAAATCTGCTATTGAGTCCATCTGGTGAATTTTTCATTTTTGTTATTATATTTCTTAACTTGAAATTTTCCATTGGGATCTTTTGATATTTTATCTACTTAGAGCTCCTATTTGTTGAGTCTTGCTATCAAGTTTTCCTCTAATACTTTGAATATTATTTCCTTTATGTTTTTGGACATATTTATAATAGCTGCATTGAAGTTTTTGGCTGCTAAATCTTATATCTAAAATTACTCAGTTTTCTGGGTTACTGTTTCCTGTTTGTTTTGCATATCATACAATATTTTCTTGAAAACTGAGCAATTTTAGCTAATACAGTGATTTTATATTCTGATTTTACTTCTCCTGGTTTTTTTTTTTGTTTGTTTTGGTCATTATTTTGTTTTCTGTAACTTACTTGGAATTAAACTGTGGAATTTATCAACCTGCAGAGTATATTTGCTTGTCTCTGCTCAGATTTTTTAAAAAAAATTTATTGCTTAACCTGGCTTCCTTGGAGTGGCTTCAGTGTTTGCATAGCCAGTGATTAGGGAATGCGTTGTGCTCCAGTACCTTCAGCTCATAAATCTTCTTCCCTATTCGGATTGATCTTTGTGGGGGTTGAGGCTGAACATTTAATGTTTAGCTAGTTCTCAAGTCTTCTTGGGCTTTTACTTTCAGCTCTCTTG